>JBBPOJ010000043.1:0-58196 GCA_038091395.1 Leccinum rimulosum
ACTCCGTTGCATCCAAGCGGCTGGATCTGCGAGCACTATTGCACTTGGTATGTCCAGCATCTGCAAAATAGTTGTCGATATGTTGACTCAAGATAGGTGCCGGAGTCATTGGTGATATCGCAACTCGTGCAGAACGTGGGGGTTTCTTTGGGTTTTTACTCTTGGCCCAATGGTATATCATTTTTCTTGCGAGCGATCGTGGGGACCGTACTGATGGCAGAGAAGTAGTTCGGACCTACATTCGGACCCGTCATCGGAGGCGTCTTAGCTCAAACACTGGGATGGCGGTGGGTCTATACCCGATGGAGAAACATGCCTTCTAACCCACTACTGTTCGCGAATCGCTACCCTGGACCTGGGTGAGAGACTACCAAGACTCGAGAGCTAGCTGACCTTGTCAGGAATGAAGACCTCACTACCGTACTCGTAGATCATGTGAGGTTCTGCGGCACCCTGGTCACCGGTGGTAGGGACGGGGAACGTCCAGAGGCGCGAATTGTTGGAAAAATGCAAGTTGTCGTACTCTGTGGGGAAGAAACGTGCTGAACCAGAAGAATAGTTGGGGACTCCGACCTGATTCGTCGACAAACCAGCGCAATAGGCGGGTGACGCTCCTCCAGTGTCGATCGTATCCACCAGAGTAAGGGTACCACCAGATCCAACGGTGAACGATTGCAAGGTTCCATTCGCTTGTACTAGTTCGTTGGACCCGTAGAGGATGCTCTTCAAGTTGTTGGTTGGATGAGACATTCATAGCGTCCCCGGGCCCCGCAGTTCATTCGTAGCGTCCCCGCAGCTCATTTGTAACCGAAATAGTACTAGTATAAATTCGATCTTGGAGGATTATCCGTTGGGCCGGGTGCTGGATTGGAGGGGGCTGTCGCCTCAACTCTAATTTGAACCCGCTGTCCCGGGCCTCCCGCTGCTTGCGCCAAGGTCAGCCGTGGACACCCGTCATGGTCACTCAGATGGCCGAATATAGTATATTCGGGTTACCTGTACCCGTCACGACCCACCCGTAGCTCGACCCGCAGGTTGCCCGCCACAGGTTACCCGGGTATCCCCCTACCCACCGCATGCCCTAGAATATACGTATCATCGAGGCCCTCTTTTAAATTTCGACTTTGAGGGCACGTCCTCACCTTCTTCTATCTCGCTCATCACCCCACGCGTTTCATGCATTGTGCAAGCTTCCTCAAGGACGACATTCTAGGAGGGAATAAGTTTTTGGGACAAGGTGAGGAGGGCAAGCCAGCAAGGGGGCGACGGTAAACGAGGGCGAGCGAGCAAGGGTAGTGACGAGGGTTCGTGGAATTCACTCACGAAGACCGTGACGCGCAGCGACCATTGTGTGCTGTCGGTGGAACGAAAGCACGCGGCGGTCGCTGGACGCCGTCTCGATGCGGCGAGGGAGATGGTGATGTGAGCCACTGTGCCGTTATCGTCGTGCGTTGTCATCACGTCGTGTCAATTCATCGTCATGTCGACGTCCTGTCGTAGTACATGTCGGCACGTCAGCACGTCGGTCGTCGTGTCAGCGCTGGTGCGTCGTCACACACAAGAGGTAAAATGAGCACCGTCAGCTGTGCCAACGTGCCGTCCGTTCCCCATAATATTTCCCAGAGAGCTGGAGTCTGGGATCCCGGTACATGTCGGCATGATCAAAATGATTTCACGATTCCGCATATTTATGAAAACAGCTGTGAGAGGATATATAAGTAATAGCTCAGGCTGCGTCCCCAGTGAGGAGAGGGTCCACCGGTTCGAACAGCGCGTACGGCTTTTGATCGCCTCGGAGTATCTGGATCAGAGTCGAGTAGTTATTAACACGTGAGGTGTTGCCCCCCGTGTTCGATGTGTGTGTCGCCGTGTATGTAACTCGAGATCTGGTTGGAGTTGCTTCGCGTTTCAGCAATCCACGACAGCAATGAATTATGTAAAGTTGGCTGAGATCAAAATGTTTAAAGGCTGCGACAGATCGCGTGTTCGAGCAATCAGCCTATGGTTCCTTGAACCTGAGATTACGGGTCTCATCGACGAAGTATCCGTCACGTTGAACTCCGGGTGTGATTGGAAGAGCACGGCGAACACGTAGGTCTCTTCCATGGGGTCCGAGTCCTACACCACGTTCGTCGGAGCGTTACGGCGGAGTTTAAGTAAATACTATGAGCCAATTCAAATCATGCGTCACGGGTTGTCTCGTAGCATAGCGATAATCATACAAAAATTACTACTTACTTACCTGCCATTCGTCGAACGTGATGCACGGGGCCCCGCATGAAATGCCCATTCTGCAGCACAGATTGAAACCCAGCTGACGTGACAGCTGTCTCCAGCACGTCTGGGGAGCCTGGAGGAGACCAATCGGAACCAGAATATTGCACCCGTTGCATGTTATGTATGTACTGTAAAGCGGGCTCGGGAGTTTCACTCGAATGACCGATCAGAAGAGTCCATGTCGCATCATGTCACATGGTCAACCTCTGACTTGCCTTCTTGAATGGACTCACTGGCAGAGTATTGTCTTTTTCCCTTTCTCGATCGTTTCAGACGTGTTCCTCTCACATGAGGGATGCTACTTATCACATCCCAAACTGACACTTCGATTTGTCATTGGTGCAGCTCAGTTCTTTTATTCACAACCTCGTCCGATCGCTCCCGAATTAAACATCGGGCGTGGATATATATACTATAGATTTGCTCTCCGTTACAGATTTCGACCTCGGGCGACTGTCACTGCAGGGGAATCAAGCCGCTCGTTACAAGTCAAGATGCCACTCACTTCCCTCCAACAATATGTTGAATCGCTGTATATTTCGATGTTCTTTGCCACCATTATGACGACCGCGTTTTACGGCATAACATGCATGCAGTCGTGAGTGTCGTTCATTTCATGGTATGTTTGATGGGAGGGCGGTCGATCTCAATCACTTGAACAGATTCTACTATTGCATTCAGTGAGGTCCACGTTTATCACGCTTCCGCTGAATCACCGAGTATTCGTCTCAGTTACCAGGGCGATCCTTTACGCACAAAATTATTTGTGAGTCATGGTAGTTTTTTTACGAGTCCAGCTTGGTAATACAACGCATTATTTCAAGGTGACAGCTCTATGGTACAGTTAGCTCGCCATCAGTTAGATAGAGTCCCTGACGCTTTACAATAGGGGACTGAACACGGTTCATGAAGCGTTAACCGTCATCGGCAGTACGTTCACAGACCGAAAACCTCGCTCTCGTTCATTATGGCATCCCATACAGCGTACAAATTCATCTTGGGCATGCTAAATCCGTCTCCGTCATTCTTTAGCGGGATATCGTGAGTCTTTGCGTTCATGCTGCCGGTCCCGTGTTGAGATGTGGTCTCCACAGCGTGTTTGTAGTAAGTTACGTCTTTGACGCTCTCGGAACATCCACCGACGTGGTTATAGGCCCAGTTTCTCATAACGGTGCCTGTTTATTTTTTGCGCGATGAACGGTAGGATTCACATCAATCCAGTCGCTAGCCGCCGTAGTTGCGCAGGGTTACTTTGTCTATCGAATTTACGTCGGTTCGTATATTGGTCGAGTCATTTTATTTGCGACTAAAAGTTGTTCAGTTAGTGGGAAGAATTTTGTTCCGCCCCTCATTTGGGTAAGGGGTATATTTGAATGGCGAGTCACGCAGTCAATTAAGTGTTGGGTTACAGTCCATCCTAGGATGTTTCCAGCTTGGTAAGACTCTGCGAATTTTAGGGAATAAACCCTGACCGCGCTGTTCCTGAACGTTAAGGAGGTACCATTTGTAAGCCTTAACAGCTCCTTTGCGGGTCAGTAAACCCTAACCGTTGACATTCTCAGTCTACCTATACAAAGCACTTCATTCTGGTGACGGGTTCGTTCGCTCCTTTTGCAGAGAATGCAAGCATGAGCAGATTTACTATCGACTTTGTAGCGGGCACGTCGTCAAACTCACTGGGCCAGATATCAAGTTCTTCGCTGTGAGTGTATGTTTCCGTTCTCCGAACCAAGGATCTTAGCTTTGGGTGGACAGACCACAGCCACCTCGGTACTCTCTGTTGGTACTGGGGTAGATATCCTGATCTCCATTTCCTTGACGTACCTTCTTCTTCGAAAAAGGACAGCCTCTAGCTTCGCGAGGTAAGAACACAGGGACCACGTATAAGCACATCTGAATCATGGTCCACAAGCACGGCACATATTTTGCAACGTCTGATCTTGTTTTCGGTGAATACGGGTTCATGGACGGCATTGTTTGCACTCTTGACCATTATCTTGGTGCGTTCTGGCAATGTTTGTCAAAAATTTCGCTCATACCTGAAACCAACACCACAGATGCACACCTATCTGACGGAATCGATCAGTATGGTGTTTTCGACCCCACTTTGCTCTGTCTACTGTAACACAGTACTCGCGAACCTGAATGCAAGACAATACATTCGGAGCGAAACGACAAGCGACACAGAGCAGGTTGTAGGGTCGCGGGGAATAGATGTCATCATGATTTCGACGGACAGACAGAAAGAGAAGAAGATGTCGATTTCCTCCGCCCCTCTTGGACAGGTTAGTTCTCACGATGATGATGATGCAAGTCGTTCGCGTTTCCTTCCTGTCGCGAATGGTCACAGTATGTTTTGACGCTGATTCATCCTGGTAGCGGGACAAGGTGTCTCTTACGGATGGAGACGTCGGAGAACGCAGTGTGAACTGGGAAGAGGTTCAGATATGATAGATGTTGACTCTGCCATACTCGCTGATACCCCATGTGTAGTAGTTGATCCTGTAGCTATTTGTATATTTATTCATTGCTTTTTTCTTGGTATTGAATTGTGGTTATCATAAACATTGATCGTCGTACTCTCGTAATATGTGTCAGTTATAGCTCAGGCTGTGGCATTCCACTGCAACGAGCCGCAAAACGGCTCTGGATCGCCATGGCATGCCTGAAACACTTCAAGTTAGTTATGATTGTTTCGATGACGACACCAACCTGGTGTCGCCGCGTGGGCTTGAAGTTCCACCCGCACCCGCGACTAGGATCATTGCTCGAATTCAGCAATTCATCATTTGAAGTACCCATGAACGACAGCGAAGCAATGATCATCGGGTCTCATCAACGAGGTATCGACCCGTGACGCTGGACCGGGCCTCAGTGATTGAACTTATAGCACGACGAACACGTAGTAGGTCTCGTTTCCCCATTTCCCGGAAGCCAGGATTCCCCACGGCGCGGGGTTATAACGCTAGACAAATTGCTGGACGCTCCCGCATAAGTCGTACGAGGCTTTTTCACCCGTCAGGTTTGGGCCTTCGGCCCAAACAATCCTAGTTTTCAGTGAAGGGCTTTATCCTAGTTTATTGTGTTGATGCCAAAATAGAGGATAGACAGTGTTGCATTCGTTGATGTTTTATTTTTATTTTTAAAGCATCAAATGAATATATAATAGGCATTGATTGATCACAAGGTATAATACAATTTACAATTCCAAGTTTCTAAATACTTCATTCCATACTACATTTGTGGTTTTGGTATTTTCTGCATTTCCAGTAAGAAGAACTTTGATGTTTCTGGGATGTGTACAACGCGAAAGAGCCACATAGAGTTGTCCATGAGAAAAAACAGGTGAACTAAGATTCAGTCCAACATGTTGTAGTGTTTGACCTTGAGATTTGTTTATTGTCATAGCATATGCCAGATGAACAGGAAATTGCAAGCGACGGAATGGAACTGGTGAATCTTCCAAACCAGAATCAAGTGCTATGCGAGGGATCATCACCACTTGATTGGCATTGTCACCATTACCATTCAATACTTGGCACTCTAAGATACGGCGAGTAGATCTGAGAAGCCTCAAGCGAGTACCATTGTAGAGACCATGGAGAGGATCCAGATTACGTAGCAGCATGAGTGGTGCACCAACTTTAAGTTGCAGCTGATGGAGAGGAAATCCAGCAGGACTGATTGTGTTAAGGACTTCTGTTTGAATGTAGTTGTACTCTTCATCAGTGACAGAGTCAGCACTTAGATAAGTGAACTTCTCCTGAGGTTCAATAGAGTCAAGAATGCTGGCATTGATTTCATGGACTTGTGCATTTGTAGGACTCAGAATGGTACGATCCAGGAAGTACTGATGAGGAAGTTGCTGGTCTCCAGTAAGAAGCTGAGCATAGATGGCATTGGTCAAGGACTCCATATCATTTCCACAACGCATGTGTTCTGGTAGAGTAACATCACCACTGGTGACTCCTATGTGGAGAAGCTGTTGTGCCCACACATCAGACTCTGGATCCTGTCCAAGACGCATGTTTCGATGAAGGTAGTGGATAGATATCCTGGGCCAAAGATTGGAATGAGTGAGAGTAGTAGGGACAATCTGCTCTCTCGATCCATGCTGAACAACAGGCAGAGTTTGTCTAAAGTCACCACTAAGCAGGACAGTGATACCTCCAAAAGAACGTTCCTGGTTGAGCAAGTCACGAAGAGTACGATCAACACACTCCATCACATGATGATGTTGAGACCCAGCCTCATCCCAGATAATTAGAGAGGTCTCTTGCAACAGTTGATGGGTGAAATCATCTTTTTTGATATTGCAGGTGCTTTGCTCATGGCAGGGGATAGGAATTTTGAAGCGGGAATGTGCTGTACGACCACCAGGAAGAAGAAGTGAAGCCAGTCCAGTAGAGGCAATGCAAAGTACAATTTTGTCTCTTGCACGCACTGCAGCAGCGATCAATTTTGCCAGATATGTCTTGCCACAACCACCTCCACTATGAAGAAAAAATGTAGATCCTCTAGAGTGAATGACACTGTCCATGACCACATCATACAGTGCTCTCTGCTCAAGGTTGAGTGTGGGTAGTCCTCTTTCAACAAAGTTTTGCAACTCTGGAATGTTGTACTGGCGCTGCTCATTAATGAGTCTATTTCCATCTTGGTCACCCCAGTTTTGCTGTGGTAGAGGCATGTGTGGAAAGTCCTGCAAATTTTTTCCATGTCTTCTGAGGTCCTGGTCTATGAGATATAGTCCATAGTCATAGATCTGCTCTTGAGTGGGCTCAGGAATGTGAAGAACATTGATGAGACGGTGGCGCAAATCATCACAGATATTATCTCTGGATGCCTCCCACAATCTATGAGGATCCACAGGAGCACAGTGAAGCAGAATGATGATGAAAAGTCGTCTCAATTGAAATCCCATGCTAAAGTGAGCAGCCTCTTGAAGACATAGCAACCATTCTCTATCATCCTGCAACAGACCACGTGCACAGCAAGCCTCTTTGAATGATTCATGCAGATGACCATTGACAGTACGGAGGTCCTCATAGGAGGTAGCAGCTATAGAAAAAATATGTAAGTATCTATTTTCATATTATCATCATCATGAGAATTTATTGACTAACCTTTGACCACAGTGAGTAAAAGACGCAGATAGAATATTTCACCTTGAGTAGGAGAAGCAGAGTACATGCGTCCAATTGCCTTGGCACGTTGGCGAACCTTCCAGCTAGTACGACTTTGAACCCAGACAAAATTCTTGGGGAATTCCTGATAGAGATGTTCATGGGCTCCAGCAGCAATGAGATCAGGATCTTGATTGGCCTTGAACCATCCCAGCAGCTCAGTGTCCTTGGCATTATTGACCACTTCATCGATTTGAGCATTAGCACGAAAAGCAACCATTTGGCGATCAGGCAGATGACAGGGTAGACGATAGACAGCAGGCCACTCCATATGCATAGGAAATTCAAAAATGTTATGGCATGCCTGAGTTGAGGAGATGTATCTTGCATCAAGATATGTACGAATCTCATCATGACCTTCTGCTTGAATGGTAGCACGATCAGGACCCTTGTAGATGTACTTGTGAATATATTTGACTGCTTTGATAGAGCCACAGACTTCCAGATTGATGTGACAGTTGAACTGCACTAATAGCTCTCGAGGATGAGGAACCACAGATTTGTTGTCAAAGATGTCTTCACGTTTCTCAAAAATCCTTCCATTGTCAGGACGACTATACTCTGGATACCCATCCTCTTTGATAATAGTGACAGGAGTAAAAGCTTTGGGAAATTTTTTGACACAGATGTTGTTTTCAATACATCTTTGAGGAGAGCAAGGACCATGAAGCATGCATCGTGTGACAGCAGCATGAAGCTGAGGATGAACATCTGGATCAGGGATTTGTGCAGAGATGATGGCATCGATTTGTTCCACTGTGCGAATTTTGTCTTGCCTTTCCAAAAAGACCAGAAGATGCATATGAGGCAGTCCTCTCTTTTGATACTCAATGGTGTAGACAAAACCAGCCACCTGACCAAAGTAACCATCACGAATTTTTTTCAAGAGAGCTTGCTGCTTGGCATGAAAGACTCGAGCAACCAAATCAGGTCTGTCCACTGTACTTTGTCCTATCATAAACAGTCAAATTGAGATAACAATTTAATTTAATTTATTACATACCTGGAAGAAGATTTTGAGTGATCTCAGGCCAGCTACCATTTGCAGTCATGGTAAGAAAAAGATCTGGTTTTTTATACTCGCGACAAATGGCCAATGAATCCTGAAGGAGCTGCTGCATATATCGAGTTCCACCCTTGTGAGAAGAAGGTAGAATGACTCGTCCAACTTGTCCCAAGTCTTGACCAGGATCTTGATTCAGACGATCCCTTAATCCTTGATATAGATCTGCCCTGATTTTTGTTTGATTGTTTGCAACCCAAGTAAGATTACTCTGCTCAATAGAAGCCCATGCATCACAGACCAGCTGTTGGAAAAGTCTAGCACCCTTGAAAATGTTTTGTGGCTCTATCTCCACTGGACGTATATGAAGTCGATAAGCATACCAAAGAAGCTGAGTGACTTTCTTTGAGCGCTGTGGATTGCCATTTTGATTCAGCAATGGAATATCAAGATGCCAGCCATCCTCTCCACGTGGAAAGAAGAGAACATAGTGAAGGGATAGATAGGCAGGATGTAAATTGCTGATGCGACGTAGGCCACCACCTTTGAGGCGCAAAATAATATCACGTTCAGCTCTGGTATTTTGAGCACCATCTCCTGGAACAATTGCAGCTATTTCATCCACAGTAGGAACATTGTAACGTCTTGGATCATTGCCTTGTTGTAGATGAATTCGCATACGAACATCAGTGTGCTGCTCAGCAGGTTTGGCCTTTAAAATTTAAACATATATGAGTATATTTATTGAAAAGAATAAATAATAAAATAACTCACTCTCATGACTTCATAGGCTTGCTGGTATAGTGGAGCATACGGATGAGATGCACTCAATGTATCATGCAGATCCAACAGAATTCCATGACTGAGTTGAGGATTGCGACGAAAACGCAAGTCAGTTGCCTCTTGTGGATCATAGATGTAGAGCTGGGCATAACAGGGCTGATTATCATCAGGTGGCAGTAAAGCACCCATGAGGTGGTGAAGAGCTCCATGAACACGGAATGACTGTGGTCCAGATCCTTGTATAGCCTGGTCATTTATGTTTACTCCAAGAGAAGTGAATGCCATGGCACTGTTGTATTGACGAATCTTCTTTTTGAACTCAGAACGATCTTGAGGATCATCAAATAAATCCTGAAAAGATCGTGGCCATTGCTCAATGTGGGGAAGACTAACTTGACCTTGAAGACAGCATACACCAAAGCGAGGATTGCGAATACCAGAGTTGGCAAGCTTTTCAGAAATGAAATGTAAAGCATGGCAATTTGGGCACTGAATGTTCATAGGTCCCAAAAAGTGAACTTCAACTGGCTCAACATATGGTCTTCCACCAAGAGGGATACAACGTGGTAGCTGTGGATGAGGATTTGGGTCTGGATCTGGATCTGGATCTGGGTCTGGGTCGGGATTGGGATTGGGATTGGGATTGGGATTGGGATTGGGATTAGGATTTGGGTCTGGGTCTGGGTCAGGATCAAGATCTGGATTTGGGTCAGGATTTGGGTCAGGATTGGGATTGGGATCTGGATTGGAGGCTGGTGGATCTCTATCAGGATTTGGACCTGGCACTGGATCATCATCTATATTGTGCTGCTGCTGTCTAGCCTGGTCTTGCTCATACTGTTCTGCTGAGCGCTGGCTATATTCATTCATTGCCTGAGAAAGCAATGCTTGAGAAAGATTCTGAACATGCACAACTGCTTGATGCTCCTGATGCACATACTCCTCCTCTTGTTGTCGTATCATTTGCTGTTGCTCCTCCTGCATTTGTTGTTGTTGGTCGATCAAGAGTCTTTGGCGATAGAGCTCTTGTTGCTGCATGGTTTGATATCTTTGAAATTGCAGAACTCTTTGCTGATTTTGTGTCTCTTGTCTGATGTGCTCCTGTCTTATTGCCTCTAATCTTTGCACTTCTAAGAGTCTTTGTTGCTCATGATATCTTTGCTGCTCTATTTCTTGTGGAATATTGAATGCATGATATAGTGCATTGAATGGTGGTGGTGGTGGATTCATTTGATAAGGAGGGGGGGCAAGAGGAAGAGCAGGAGCAAGACCAAGAGTAGAAGTAGAGGCAGAGGCTACAGCAGGCTCATTTTGATTCCTTCTACGGGTTTGTCGCCTTCTTTCATGTGTAGCACTAAAATTATCCAATAGGCGTGCATTGTAATCTACTCGAGGAACCATCTGAGGTATGGCATGTTGCATAGGAGGTACAGAAAGTGGTTGATATAGCAAGGGTGGTTGAGGGAATGGAAATTGTGGCATAGTATTTTGCTGAAGATTCATAGGAACAGAAGCATGTACCTGAATTTTTTATTTATTTATTTCATTTGGATTTGAAGTCAATTAATTGACATACCATTGCAGTAGAAGAAACATTTTGTACAGCAGCACGACGGGATGGAGGAGAACCAAGCAAGCGTTGATCACGTTCAGCTTGACGGGCAGCACTTTGAGCACGTTGTGGAGAGGTGGGAGGAGATGACCTGATTGAAATATCATTATTCACACATTCATGACATAAAATTTGAAAATCACTTACATGGTATACAGTGATATCCAAACAGTCCAAATCCAGATAGAAAAAAATCCAGAGATTCACTAAGCCAAGAAAAGTCCAAGGTCCAAGGTCTTGAAAAAATCTTGAGAAAGGTCCAGGGTCCAGGGTCCAGTCCAGAAGAAAAACTTGAAGCCTTGATGTCTTCAGAAAGAAAGCCAAGGATGCACACACAATCACCTGACTTTCCTGAGTGATGGCAGCTACTGGTAGGTGATCAGTTGCAGAATGTGACAGAGCTAAAGGCAGAACGCCCAAGACAAAGTGATGGCAACTGCAAGAAGAGTGAAACTCTCTGGCTGTGCTCAATTGCGTCTCTACTCTGTAATACCACCAGAGGTCCCACCCAAAAGGGCTTAGCAACTGGCAGACACACAAAGTTGAATTTGTGAAGCCAGGTAGTAGGGACTTGGCAATACTTCTTCCACAAAGGATCTTCGTGGCACCACTCAAGTAAAGCGGGGGTCAGGTGCCTAATCCCTGAGCTTATACTTTCACAGAATTTTAGAAAGCCTAATATATGATAAACATCAATTTATATTATCAAAAAGAAATACATACCAACAACCAGCAAGAAGTAACACTTTCACTAAGACTGAGATCATTAAATTAGACTATACCAATAGCAAAGAGAGATACCAACAGCAAAGAGAAAGTATCACTTTCACCAAGACTAAAATATAATAAACATGAATTCTGCATCTGCATTATTTGACATAGATACATACCAATAGTGGAGAAGAGATACCACTCTTACAATGACTGGAGTATAATTCAAATCAGTTTACATCATTGAAAAGAAATACATACCACACAAAAGTATCACAGAGTAACTTGATTCATCAAATCATCAATATCAAAATATTTGAGATCAAAATGATCACTTACCACCAGCAGATATACTATACCAACAATGTTTCTTGGCATCACCAGAAATACCATTTGCATCATTAGAAACAAATACATACCTACCATTTTCACAAAGATAATGAACATCAGTGTGCAACATCAGAAATAAATACATACCAGCAGAAATCTATGATCAGATCAACATCAAGATCAGCTTTCTAAGCTAAAAATCGATATTTCAGGTCCCAGACTTACAGAGATTTGACTTCAGAGCAACTCTCAATTTTCCAGGATTTTTCCTGATTTTTCCTGATTTTTTGAATGCAAAATGAGTACATACCATCAGAAAGAAGTACATACCACCAGAAAGAACAACAGATAGGCTTGATCTATTATCAGATCAACATCAAAACATGAGAAGTAAAGTACTTACCACCACAGAAGCCTTGATCTCTTATCTCTTATCAGATCAAGATCAAGATCAGTACATTTCTATGCTAAGAATCGATATTTCTGGTGCAAGACTTACAGAGATTTGATTTCAGAACAACTGTGATTTTTCCTGGATTTTTCCGGATTTTTGTTGATATTTCTGAGTGCAAAATGAGGAGATATAGAGATGTTGTAGTGGAAGTTGCGGATGAGGGCAGAATAATTATGTAATGTAGAGCGCACGATGTTTCGAACACATTATGTAATGTAGAGCGTGCGAGTTTCGAACAACGGCTGAGCGCTGAGCGGTGGACAGTTCACACGGTGAGTGGCAGTGAATTAAAAACCACATGGCAAACCACAAAAGGCAAAAAACGTGGCCTCAAGCGACCGACGCGACGCAGCCGAGTTTGGCGAGAAAAGCGTCGGCAATTTTTGAAGGTCAGTCGTCGCCCGGTAATTCTTAGATGACACGGTTAGATCTGACATGCCTTTCCCTTTCCAAAATTGACCGCCGGGTCCCCTTCCCCTCTTAGCTATGCCATTCGGGGCTTGAAGTTCTCCTTTCACTGATCATGTCTCAGGCGTGTCTCTCTCTCAACAAACAATCAGACTAGGGATGGCATCACGTCCCAATTTGATAAAATCCTCATTGGTGTAGCTCGGATCATTTATTCACGACCCTCATCCGATCGCTTCCGACGTATGTATATAAAAGAACCAGCGCTCACCCAGGTCTTAGTTACAGATTTCAACCTCTGGAAACGATGGAACGAGATCCGCTCCTCTCACAATATTTTGAATCTTTATACGCTTCGGTGTTCTTTTCCACCATTATGACGACAGCGTTTTACGGTATAACATGCGTGCAGTCGTGAGTGTGGTTCATTTTATGGTATGTTTGATCCGGGAGGACGATCTATCTCAATCGCTCGGACAGATTATACTATTACATCCAGTGAGGTCCACATTTAACGCGCTTTCGCCGGATTACGGAGCATTCGTTCCAGTTATCAGGACGATCCTTTACGCATAAAGCTATTTGTGAGTGATAGTAGTTGTTCACGAGTCCAATCTGGAAGTTACTTGGTAATACAACACATTCTTTCTTGAAGGTGGCAGCTCTATGGTACAGTTGGCTCGCCCTCATTTTGATAGAGTTCCTGACGCTTCACAATAGGGGAGTGGATACGATCCACGAAGCGCTATCCATTTCCGGCAGTACGTTCGCAGACAGAAAACCTCGCTCTCGTTCATATCGGCATCTCACAGTGTACAAGCTCATTTTGGCCAGCTTGCTAAGCCCGGTGTCGTTATCAATGGACGGGCTACCGTGAGTCATTGCGCTTGTACTCCCGCTGGTCGCGTGTTGAGATATGTATTCTCGCCAGCGAGTTCATGGTAAGTAGGTCTTTGACGCCTTCGGAATACCGCCGACGTTGTAATAGATTCAGTTGCTCACAATGGTGCCTGTTTTATTTTTTGCGTGATGAACGGTAGGATTCACACCATCCAGGGGCTGGCCACCGTACTTGCGCAGGGTTACTTTGTCTATCGAATCTACGTCGGTTTGTATATTTGTCGAGTCATGTTATCTGCGACTGAAAGTTGTTCAGTTAGTGGGAGGAATATTGTTCCGCCCTTCATTTGGGTAAGGGGTCTATTCGACTGGCGAGCCCCACAGTCGGTTAACTGTTGGGATATAGGCCATCCTAGGATGTTGCCAGCTTGGTAAGACTGCGCGACTTTCAGGTGAAATGTCAATCCTGACCGCGCTTTTCCTTAACGTTAAGGAGGTATCATCAGTGAGCTTCCAGGGATTCCTTTCATGCCACTAAACCCTAACTGTTGACATTCTCAGCCTATGTGTGCAAAGCACTTCATTTTAGTGATGGGTTCGTTCGTTCCCTTTGCAGAGAATGCAAGCTTGCGATCTACCGTTGACTTTGTAGATTACACGTCGTCAAGGTCACTGCATTGAATGACAAGACCTTCACTGTAGGTGTATGTTTCCTTTTTCTGAAACAAGGGTCTTAGCTTTGGGTGGCCAGATCATAGCCACCTCGATACTCTCTATCGGTGCTGGGACAGATATCATGATCTCCATTTCCTTGACGTACCTTCTTCGAAAACGGATAGCCTCTAGCTTCGCGAGGTAAGAACACGGAGATCATGTATAAGCACATCTGAATCGTGGT
This sequence comes from Leccinum rimulosum, assembly GCA_038091395.1. Classification (NCBI taxonomy): domain Eukaryota; kingdom Fungi; phylum Basidiomycota; class Agaricomycetes; order Boletales; family Boletaceae; genus Leccinum; species Leccinum rimulosum. The sequence continues at coordinate 14,503 of JBBPOJ010000043.1, forward strand.
CCACAAGAACGGCACATATTTTGCAACGCCTCATTGTGTTTTCGGTTAATACGGGTTCATGGACGGCATTGTTTGCACTCTTGACCATCATCTTGGTGCGTTCTGGTTACAATTGTCAGACTTTACATGCCTGAGAAACCAACATTACAGATGCATACCTCTCCGACGAAGATGAACTATGTGGCATTTTCGATCCCGCTTTGCACTGTCTACTGTAACACGGTACTCGCAAACCTGAATGCAAGACGATACATTCGAAACGAAATTAGGGGGCACAATTTCGACACAGAGCAGGTTATGGGGTCGGGAGGAATGGAGGTCATCATGACTTCAACGGACAGGCAGAAAGAGAAGAAGAGCTCAATTTCCTCCGCCCCTCTCGTTCAGGTGAGTCCTCACAACGATGATGCAAGTTGTCGATCGCGTTTCCTCCCCGTCCCGAATGATCACGATGAGTGCTTGGACGCTGATTCATCATGATAGCAGAATCGGGAGTCGTTTACAGATAGGATTCGGTTCGAGATGTCGGAGAATGCAATGTGAAAACTGAGACGAGCTCAAGATATGATGGATGTTGACTGCCCTCGCTCGTATTCCTCCCTGTGTAATAGTAGTTGATCGCGTGAGACGATCTTATCATGTATATAACATGTCCACATAGCTGGTCTAGTGGAATGCTGATCAGTGTGTTGATTCGTTCTATTGAGCGCAAATGCCGCCCGTCCGATTCAGGCCTTCAGGAATGATCCCAACCACCAGATTCGTCCATCATCGCTCATAAAAATAGACGTGATATTGTCTGTTTATCCATCTGCCACCTATCAAACTGCATCGCAGACACGAGATGGTTATCCTCGTCAGGACTGTGCTCGTCTCCGACCTATGCAAACTAAGGGTTCTCCAACCCACATCTGATGACGTGTTCGATCGTAAAGTGACCCGAAACGCGCACTTGAATAGTCGTTCCCTCTTTGGCAGACCGTGACACACGACGTGGACCCAATCGTTCTTCTTAAGCTCTTCTGAAACCCAGGATATAGATTATTCCGGACCTTCCATGCGTTTGAACGAAGCGGGACCTTGCATACACTCACTGACGATCATTGAGATCGGCCATTTCTCCCAAGCAGGCGAGAGCGATCGTAGAGACTCGGACAGGTTGCAATGTTGTTCAAACAGGCTGAGCGTTCCCAAGGAAATGGTTGCGCGCTTGATGCCCAAAGTTGATGGCCTCGTTGAGAACCCATGGCGCAGGTATCGATTGGACAGATAGGCTGTCAGTGCGCTGCAAGACAGTGGGAAGAAGGTCCAGCGTTGAGTCTTTCGCAGCCACAACCCCATCCTTGATGTCCACTACGTTCCCGAAGCTTGCAGTAGCGATGCCAGAGATGCCAACTAGCAAGTACTACTGTGACAGCAAGCGAGAACCATCGATTGGGGTGACCCGGTGGGCAGAGACTCAGCGCTCGGCGACACCAAGGTCGATCGCCGGTTCGTCAGACGTCCCGCCCCCATCCTGAAACTTGGAAAAATGATGGACTCTGCCTGTGAAAAACAACTGTAGGACCGGTATACACGTCATTTTTCTGCCTGTTCCCTCGTTGACGGAAAGAAACGAATTACCTGAATACATATGGTCTGGGCTGGGTGTTTTGGAAACTGCTTTGGGATGTTGCACGGGCGGGCGACTATACAGACTGACAGTATACGCCTCCATGCGCCGCCTGCCAGTGATCATGGTGAAAGTTTTGAAACTGTGGCTGTGATAATTGTTTTCGTACTTTACGTATTACTAATACTAGTAGTATCAGCATTTATCAGACCACCGGGAACGTTGACGTTCGAAGATCCCCGCATGCAGTCACGAGACATTTGGCCCATCAAGACGTCACCGGGAATTCACATGAGGGGAACGCGTTTCCCCCAAGGTACTTTCTACTTATTTAATTTCCTTTTTCGTCCCGTCCAATCGCTGGGCTCAATCGCCCCAAAGTTTGAAATCGTCGACTTGCAGACTCGGCCAGGGGTCGATTTCAGGTTGAACAGATCCCTTGAAGTCACAGCCTTTTTTTACCACAATATGTATGAAATGTAGACATGACTGTCGTGTCATTGATTATATCAGGGTAGACGGATCCTGCAACGACTCGAGTTTGCCTGAGCCTGGAGGCCCAGAATTCGGTGGAAGCGGTTATCGTTGTGCAAGTCAATCAAACCTACCCCTTCAGGGTTGTGAGTGCACGCGTAACGGCCCAACAGCGAGTAGTGTCTTCTGAACTTACCATCATGAGCGCCTAGCACATGCTATGTAATTGGAATTTGCTTCCCCGCGCTCGCTTACTACGTAAGACTCGCTTCATTCAAGGAATCGCCTTGTACGGAAGCCTTCCGAGTCGGAGGTTCAGCGCTCAGCATGGAAGACGTTGCCTGATGGGCCTTCTGGAATGGATGAGATTGAATGCATCACTCTCATAGCGCCAGAAGTGCAGGGTTGTTCGATACATCACCGAGGCGGGTCGAAATGAACGACAGGAGTTGATGGTTCTTGCGCAGCTGGCTTCAACCAAATCCGATCTGCTCCTCCATTCAGTCATAAAAAAAAGGTGTCTCGAGGCATTTTCAAATCCCAGAGCGCGGTACTTTGACCTTCCGCTTCTCTCGGGTAAGTTTGCGGACGCGAGGGGCCCTGATGATGCGGTTTGTGCCCGAATCGTAGTTTGAATATCAGTCGATTCATCACATTGGACATCGCCTTTCTTGCGCCAAGTCCTCGCGGACTCCAGCTTTACGATGAGGAGTCCAAGTGGGCCACCGCATGCCAATTGTCATTGACAGTTTGTTCGGTCGCGCTCCGGTATTAGCCAATGTAGATACCCACCGCATTTCCAACGTTCGTATATTGGACATACGGAAATGTGATTGGCGTATGCCTTGTCGTCGAGCGTTGATACACGCGTTTGGTTGGTACGCGTCAACTCATACGACGATGGCTGGCATGCAAGTAGGCGTCGATTATCCGTCGTGTGCGCCGACGGAAATGGAGATATTTGAGAATCAGGTGATGGGAGACTCATCTTGTTTGCACCGAGTGTGCGTGTTGTGATCGCCGACAGGGATTTGGTTTATTGTCGATCGACGTTGCGCCGGGAGGACGTAAGAATAGAATCGGTACGGTCGACGCGGGTCACGCGCGATAAGCGGGAGGTCGTCCACTCGTAAGTCACGCACCTACCAATCATGTCATCGCCGACGGAGGAAAAGACGCGTGCACTAAGTATGTAGTCAAAGGAACAAATTGAGGTGATATTACCCATGCTTTTAGAAGGTGGATGTGCAGTGAACGCCGTTGGCTGGTGGATGTGATTAAGTTGCGGTTGACACCGGTTTGACTCTAGGTAACGGTGAAAAGGGATCGGCGAAAAAAAGGGTCTCAGTCAGATAGGGAAGTCTTGTATTTAACATTGGAGTCGTGATGGCAGCCATTTCAGGGGTAGGCACTGAGGGGAAGGCGGCCATACCGAATTGGGAAAAAAATAGTCGGATGATGGTCAATGTGTTCTGTGGGTGGACGAACGCGTGGATTTGACCACGGAGCTTATTTTGTTTGGAGTCGTGGTGACGGCGCTGCGGCGTTTCAGGGACTGAGCTTGACGGTGACTCATGATGATGTCGTCATAGATCTGTGCGAGAGCGCGAAGGAAGAGAGATAACCTAACACGATTGAGGGTCGATGTGTATCCAAGCCAAGGGATCCGGCTAGAAAGTATTCTGAGAGATCTGGCACGTTTTGATGCGGCGTGGGGTAAGTTGTAACACACGAGGTGGGATGACGGACGGGGACGATTTACTGTTGGTGTGCATTGCGGTGGCGCAACATTTGAAGAGCGCGAATGAAAGAGGAGGAGGGAGAGTTTCACGGGATGACGGGAACGGGGAACGAAAAGCTGTGAGAGCGGGTGTGTGATTACGTTATCACACCAAGCTGTAATCGGATGCCGAGCAGATGCCGAGCGATCGCAAAAGGGCGAGCATGCACGCACTGCAACCCCCCCCCTGCAAGGCGGTGCAAGAGAGCGACTCTCCGTCGTGGTACAAGTAGGAGGACCATCCTCGCCTGCTTACCTCCCCGTCTCAGCCTTTTCCTCAATGGACTATCAAGATTACGCTCAGTCGAACCAGCGTGTCTGGCCCACACACCTCTCACAGCAACAACAGCAGCCTGGGCCATTTCCCTCCCCGGTCTCTCCAAACCCCTTTTATTTCCCCGCCCAGCAACAACAGACGTCACCAGCCACGGACCCGCGTCCGACCTCATCAGGACTCACCCTCAACCTCAGCGCGCTCTCCGTGACATCGCCACCGTCCCTATCGCCCACCGCACCTCATCTACAGGCAGCTCAGCTCCACGCTCATCAGCTCCATGCACACCACGGAATTCCCCGTCAACCCCACCACACTCACTCCCATTCTCACTCAGCTGGATCATCCATCTCTCCGATAACTCCCGTCTCTCCCCAAAACATGCCCCTCCACTCCCCACAACCCCAGTTTGGCTACAACCTCGAAGATACCATCGCATCATCTGGCGGTCTTGTTCCTGCCCAAGACCCTGCTTTCGCTCAGGCACGGCCTGGTACTGGCTCGCACAGCAACAACTCTTCCTCCGAACTTGCTGTGGAGAAAAGCGTTCCCCGAAAGCGAAGCCTCACAAACACTCTTCCCGTCTCTCCCACCGCTACCTCCGCCCCGCACGGCATGCACCAACACGCGCACTCATATTCCTCCGCCCATCATGCTCTTCCTCATATAATCACGACGAAAGTATCCCCGCCTCCTCTACCCAACTCTCCTACTTCTCCCTCTTCGTCTCACCCCTCCAATTCCCATTCCCATTCCCGCTCCCTCTCACATTCTCACTCGCATTCTTCCCTCTCCCAGTCACATTCTTCACAGCATACACGCCCTCAACTGGACGTAAACCCCAACCCCACCTCGCCTTACGATGATATCGATAGCGCTGGCACTGGGTTCACTGGCATCGCTGACGATGTCTCGGACGACGATTTTAGTAGTCCGTCTGTATCATTCTCTGCTGGAGGAGGTTCATTCGGTGAATATGAACTGCACTCATGTACACGCTCGGCTGCTCATCGTTTCTTCTTCCATTCTCTCCAGGAAACCCGAACTCGAAGGCATCTGGATCATCGAGCCAATCAGGGCAGAACGCTGTGGCAAAGTCTGTCGGTACCAACAATTTTGTAACAAAACTTTATCAGTAAGTCTCACCCCCCACGCTACTCACGCGTGGTAGCAACTATCATTTTCCCATAGAATGATTAACGATGCAAAATCCCAAAACTTCATTTCATGGACCGAATTAGGGACAAGGTGCTTATTTGTTAATCATGGAAGTTGTTCGAATGCCGAATTGATGCAACGTTTGCTTAGCTTTGTCGTGTCCAATGTGGGCGAGTTTAGCAGGAGCATACTTGGGTCGCATTTCAAGCACAACAACGTACGTTTTTTCGTCATTCCCCTGTAATCTAAATACCGATTATATCCAGTTCTCGTCCTTCGTCCGTCAACTCAACATGTACGGGTTTCATAAGATCAACAGGGTACGTTTCCTACGATCCCCATGCCCTATATTGGTTGTAATGGCCTCGTTCTATCTCTATCGTTCGCCGCGTCTTCGGATTCGCTTTTTGCTGTCCTTTCTTGCATATATGCACAAATATGCACGCATACATACCCCAAAAACGTAATGCATGTCACGATCATGATTACTATCGCAATAGACTCCGCGCGCACAACGCACATCCTCTACCTCCCAAACTTGGGAGTTTTCCCATCCGAAATTTCTGCGTGGTCGCCCTGACTTGCTGGAAGCGATCAAGCGCAAGGCCCTAGAACCCGACCCAAGAGAGAGGAACCGGTAAGGAGCTATTTTCTTATCTCGTCTGTAGTAGTTGAGCGCTAAATTCATTTTTCTTCAAATAGTGTCGAACTTCCAGGTGAAGTTGTCCGTCTTCTGTCCGGACTCCGCGAAGAAAACCGCGCGCTCTGGCAGGAACTCAGGTCTTTGAGTAGTCGTATACCCCAGAATTTGTCAACTGCCGCCAATCCAGGGTCTACCACGGCCTCTCCGTCGCACATTCCGCCAAACGTGCAGGTGAGTTTGGGAGGTGAACATGTCCTCACGCACTCGAGGTCGTCGTCAAATTTGGGAGGCGATGATGGCGAGAGGGATGTCGACTGGGAAGACGAGGGCATCGGAATGAGTTTGGGCGGAGGTCAAGAAGATTGGGATGCTCAGCTTTCACGCTTTAATTTCGGGGCAGGTAGCGGACTTAACACACCTGGACCTGGGTTTCCGTTCAGCCCCTTTGGAACAGTGCCTGGAGGAGACGATTGGAGACGGTGGGCCGAAGGTGAGATCATAAAAGAGAGGAAAAGAGTCGAGAAGCTTGTAGGGGTTGTCAAGGCGCTGGTAGATTCTAATGCAAAAGGCGGCATGACTGCAAGTATGGACCTAGATCAGGAATCAAACGGAAGTAAGTTTGGTCTCTTCTCTGTTCTTTCTTGACTTTGCATACTGAGCAGGATGCTCACAGTCTCGCCGACCATCCTGCAAGAGCTCCATGAGATCTCGCTGTCCTTTGACGTACCTGCCTCTCCTATTTCTGGGCCAATACCTTCACCTTCACCTTCACCTTCGCCACATCCATTTTCGCGCCATCAGTATTCTCCCAACATATTTATAACCTCACCCACGTCACCTTCGCCTTACCCCAATTCGCAGTCGCGATCGCCTTCCCGTGAATCACTGGTGCACCCAATCCCCCCCACGCTCTCCATGAACTCGACCGCCGCCGGCCCCTCCCAGTTTTCATTGCACACTCCTTCATCCTCACCCACGATGTCTGATTGCGTGCAAGGTTTTTTCAAACAAGGATCGGGCCACGCGCGTAATATGAGCCATCCCAGCGGACGGAGACAGCCCAACATTACGCTCACGCTCGAGACGGACGACGGGAGGGTGGAGAAACGTGCTCGGACTGAGGGTGACAACGTCAAAGCTGGGACAGACGCGGGGTTGCGAACGGGCGAGGAGATGGATATCGTGCCAACTGAGGCTGGGGATGATATCAAATTGCCTTCGCCGATTTCGCTGACGGGTGGGACGTCGCCAACGACGACGGGTGCGGGGACTAACAAGGTGGTTGGGATGCGGTCGAGGAGCGATTCAGCGCCAATGTGGGAGGGAGCTGCGATGCAGGGCGGACTGAGTGCGAACTGGACCGGGAGAGGCAGGGGGAGCTCGTTTGGACAGTGAACCCTAGAGGCGAGGCGAGGATGTTGGATCGGTGGGTGGTCAGCATATGTTTATTTGTGTAACACCTTTCGACGTTCGGCGTCTCTCGTTTTCTTTCCGTTGTTACTTACTTTTCGTGACTACCCCTACCAGGTGTTTTTGGGTTTTCCTCCGGTCGCGGTTTTACTACTGGACGTGGTACACAGCGTCGTACTCTATTTCATTTCATTCCATTTCTACATACTTTGTATTCTACCCGTATCTGCATGGGACGAGGTTGGCCTTTTGTCGATGTCAGTGTCGATCATCGGCTTGACATTTGACGTCGCATCCACTCCTAGATATTATGTATTAGATTCTCTCCGTTATACTTTCTAGTTATTTATCGCTATCGAAAACGAGGATCGGGGGATCCGGGACATCGATAACGGCCATCTCCCAGCTGTCATTCCTGGTGTTCGCTCCCCCGCGGGCTCCTCGTCGTACATATGTATCATATGATAGATAGTGTCCAAGTCCTGTGCTCGCAGTTCTTCTTTTTGTTTCCACCCCGAGGTTTGCTTCTTCTCTCAGGCTTCCTCGTGTTGTGGACGAATACATCCGAGTCGAAGGTCGCATGCATATATATGTCTCCCTTGTCTAGCTATAGATCTATAGAAGGTCTGCCACCATTGGCAGTGCCACTGTGACAGTAAAACCTTGGCCTTAACGTCGAGCGCCGAGGCCGACGACCGGACGATCGAGTGGACGACATCACTATACATGGGGGGAAACGCTTCGACGGGTACCCACTACTAGTCACGACTCGACGTCATATCATCATAGTTATGATCGATCAATAATCCGAGCCTGAGTGAATTCGAGTTCATATCGGCCGGATCATCGATTCGTATAGTAATCACACATTCCCGCTGTAGTTATAGTACCTCGGTTGGCAGACTAGACCGTTTTCGTTTCTGTCTTCCTTCCTCCCTCCCCACGCGTTTCGTGGAGTCTGGACTGGTGACTAGGTTGCGGTAGTTTGCGATTTGAACCTACACGTGGACTCGTCGGACCTGCTGGTAACGACCCCCTCGGAGCTGCCCACTCCGAATGGCACTGCCATAGCCAGGTATTGATCGGTCCGATTGATCCACCGATCAACGCGTGCACGTCGTATGTACATTTTCCGGTCGGAAGAGAAGGGGGGGACCACGATGCAACCGGATCGTGGACTGCGGAGCTCTACTTATCTGTGGCATATCCAAGCGCGTTTGAAACGGTATGACGGTCGTCGTGCTGCTACCGCATAGCCCACTGACTCGGAAAAGTTATCAAGTCACCGGATTCCGATTCCGATTTCCGGTGCTGGCAGTAGTGCGCTCGAAACTGATCATGATGCGATTACGCCGGTCACGGTGGTGGTGGCAGGTATGTACGCCGCATCGTGACCTCGAGTCGTCGAACGGGGCAAATGTATTGATATATGGTATGTGATATGACACTCATGTCAAGACCCGGGCCGGGGTAAACTACTTTACTTCTCTCTCCAACGGCCCGGATTCCTCGGACAGATCTTTATCATGATCTATGGACTACTTCCCTTACAGACCCGGGCTCGGACTTGGAGCCCGAAAGCCATTTGACTTTGTGAATCATCATATGCATGTCGGCCCCATTCAACTCTCTTTGGTACGGTGAGTTATACCTTGCCGCCGTCACGCCTACTTCCCTGTACGGCGCGACGTGCACGCAAACGCGAGTGCCCCAAACGGTTCGAGCATGGCATAGACCAACGTGGTGCTCGCACCGCGGCGGCAGTGCCCCAGCCTGCGATCGCCATTGTCACAGAAACCAGAAAGTTGTTGGCGCGGGATTCATTTCTTGTCATGTTTTCTTCGCTTCTTCGAATCAGGTTCTTTTATGATCATGGCCAGTGAGTGATAGTCGCCGTCCCTTCGTTCTTGTTCTTGTTCTTGTCTTTCTCAGGCTTTTCAACGCGGTCATTCGATCGATGTGAATCGAGATGACGTTGATGAAATCATTTGGCAGTTTTTCGTGATGTCAACCGTTGTACGCGCAGATTTTTCGCCCCTCCTGTCTTGCGTCGCTCTTCACGTCGAGGTTGACGTTGACCTCTCGTGCAAGTTCATCTTCGTATGGTACGCTTCCACCTCCGATCGAATGCCAGTGGTCGAACGTCCGAGTCCACGGAGGTCCGTGCATTAAAACAGGTCCCTGAACACGATCCATGAAAGCGTTGGTTATGACGAAGGAACACAGCATACGCGGCGTTCACGTTCACTCACCATCCTTCTTCCCTGTACCCATTTGCAGTATGTATGTACATCATGGCAGGCCTGGTGGAACCAGCCTCGTTCCTGGATTCGAGTTGTGAGTTTCGATCTTCCGCTCCAGGGACTCAGGGAAGTCGGATCGGATCCTCACGCACGTTCGTCCCTTTGATGGCTGAGCACGCCAGTGAGATCGTAGTGGTTTTGTCTTTCATTGACGTCATTGATGAGATCCACTTGCCGAAGCGCGACAGATTGAGCTGTTGACAGTAGAATACCTAACTTGTGCACCTGGGACGATGTCTGTTGACAGGAACTGGTCGCGATGCTCACGGAAGGATCAATTGTGCGTCTGTGAGTCTTGTCTCGTCCATCTGTTCACGCTCAGTTCGTCGGCATTTCCCGAGTAGTTAACTGTGTTTTCCCAGTCAGTAAGCACAGACATACTGTTCACATCGCTCGAAGCTGATGATCACGACAGTCACCGTAGGGAAAACGCTCTGTCACGGACGTGTTTTCTAGTTTCTGTTTCCTAGGCTGCGATCTGATAGTGCATGCTTGTGATCCGCGTTTGGTGTGCTCATGGTGGCGCTCTCTGAGCACACAAGTCCTCTCATCATGGTAAAGTATGGCATGTTGTGATGCAGAACGAGAACTCGGCGTCCTGTGCCTGTGAATAAAAATCTCGTTGGCGTGCGTCCGGGCCATAAGTGGACGTACCGTACTGATCGCCATCTTCACTTGGCTGCCTATTCGAGAACGAAGCGGGCCTGATGACACTTCGCGCGCTAGCGCCAAGACTGATCCGTCCCGCAAGGAAAGAAGGACATGGGCTTGAATGTGTACCCCAGTGATCGCAGGAAACGATGCTGGTTGTTCTGGAGGGGTCTTCTCAATCGAGCGTCATCGTGTATGTACTAATCAGACTAGCTTGATAACAACGACTAAGTAAGTGATTGATACTTTGCAGTAGAGCTGAGGAAGTGTGCCTGAATGATGTTGATATCCTTGAAAATGATCGTACCTTCGCGTTATGCCGCATCTGTGAACTTCCGGGAGAAAACGAGAAAGAAAGGGTAACGCTGGGAGCGGCTGTGGTCTTCATGGCGTTCCTATCACATGCACCGCACCCAGGGGCGATATAGTAAGCACTGTGCACAACCCAAGAAGAATGCTTGCCTCGGAACATGCCCATAAAACCCATAGCCCCTCCATGATATCGATTGGTATCCTAGGCAGTGAGCCCATCTGTTTTCCCGCGAGACTTTCGCGTTTTCGGGCAACGTGCGGGACTATGGGGCCGAAGGCCATATAGTCCTATGTCTATGTGCGAAGAGTGATGCTCTGGCTGTCTAATCTGCTTTCTCGTCCCTCTAGCGCCCCTCTCGATTGTGGCCGGACCACCGACTGTACAGTACGAGTAGGGAGGAAGGGAGCGGGATAGGTAACGGTTTCGAGCCTGCGAAAGCTCTCGTCAGGGGGCACCGCTACCCCCGTCCGAGGCCGTTTAGGGTAAGTACCAGCTACCAATCTTACGCCATATGAAGGGAGTTGGCCAGCTTGCAGAGGCGACCGGGACATGCAAGGGGCGACCCCGGATGGATTAATTGCAATTCGGGATGCACGAGTGGGGAGGGAGACTTCCTGCTCGAGGAAGGGAGATGGAAGTAAATACTTTCCGACGGGAGCATTTCACCCGTGGGGTCTCCGCCATCCGAGTGCATAGGATTCGAGTCGGACGTGAACGCGTGACTCGGAGTCGGGCAGTGTTGACCGGGCGGGGCTTGAAATTGTAACTTGTAAATCTTCGGATCACCTCAGATTGCATCCACCAAACGTTTAACGTTGGCATCACTTGTAGTAACGATTGCACCTAGATCGAGAATTTGAAGGCCTCCCTGTCTTTGTCGAACATTCATTCGACCAGGTGATCATGTTCACTCAATTCACTAATATTCAGAAAGCGTATTGGACTTAAGTTCTCCAGCCATGGACAAACCCGGTCATCCCAACCCACAGCCTCCAACCCCCGTCCCTTATTCCGATGCGGCTAACGTCATCACGGTGCATGCTTGATTCCTTGTGAGCGCTCTCACCTGTTTCTTTGGATAACCACATCGATATGAACTGACTTCAAATCCACTTTCGACGCTCGTCTGTTGTATCTAACCACATAGATTTGGAGCCCCAGAAAACCCAGGATCATGTCGGTCCCCGTATCCCTTGAATATGGCGCATTGTACTTTGGCACTGTCCTATCTACCGCTCTATACGGTGTAGCGTGCATGCAAACGTGAGTGTAGTGGTGTGTTCTTCCGAGTCAATGCCTGTGACTGAACCTGGCTTTGACTTTGCTATTAGGGGTTTCTATTTTGTCCAGTGAGGTTTCAGCTCCGTTTTTATTATACGCAGATGGCTCATCCTTTTTCAAGCTTTCACAACGATCGTCTATACATGAAGAGTTTTGTAAGTTGAATCACCTTTGTATGCGTTCTGCCTCATGCAAAATTTTACTCAGGTGGTGGTTGTATGGTATGGCAGATGCTGATTCAATTTGCAATGTTCACGAATATTTTCCTAGGGTCATGGGCACGATTCAAGAAGCTTTAGCTGTCAGCGGCAGTTCGTGTTTCCACGTACTCAACACTCGCTTGCGATAAATATTTTTTCCCATACAGCATACAAGTACATCTCGGCAGGCCTGATGGAACCGACATCATCCCGAAACTTGACTTCGTGAGCCACATCTACTGAACGTTCCCTTATTTCATGCTTATGTAACTTTACAAGCGAGCTTTTGGTGAGTGAGCCAGCATTGCATGGCGTTATTGCAGGATTTGTCAACAAGTCACAGATGCAGACCCTTTTCACGGTAATGATCCATGCTTGTTCGTGAAGGAATAATATTAATATAATATAGGGCATGGCTGCAATAACGACACAAGCGTTTTTCGTCCATCGACTCTACGTTTGTATGTCTTTATCCTTATAGACCTTCTGCATATTTATAAGTATGCATGCAGTCAGCAAGAACATCTTGGGAACCATCATATGGGTAGGATGTTTTCGTGGCCTTTTTTTCTGTCCTGACCCTGTTGAGTAGATACCCCTAGCGATCTATCACCTTGGTGAGACTTCATAATCTCCGAAGTACTGGTGTCTCATTGTGTACCACATTGATATCAGTGGCCTCTCTTGGTAAATAATGTGAACCTTTCAGGTCTTTTGAGTGATGCTGACGATACCGATCTCAGTTTACATAGGAAGCTCATTGAGCAATGTCAACGGGTTTGCTCGCTTCTCTTTCGCAAATGTGACTTGCTCACGCACGCTTACCATTTCTCTTCAGTGTGCTAGTCGTCAAGTCCACTGCCCTCTCTTCTCCCTTCTCTATGGTATGTATGTCCACGCCTCTGTGCCCAACACGGGGCTCAATATCTCATGGCAGGCAATTGTCACATCGATTAATTTTGTCTCTGCTGGAGTGGACGTGTTGATTTCAATTTTATTTGTTCGTTTACTCCTCCGCGAGCGAACTTGTGCTCCTACGTTCAAGAGGTAAGCAAAGGTTGCCTCTGTGCGCCTTTTAAATTCACTTGTCTGGAAAGCACTGTGCAACTTTTACAACGCCTCACCATACTCGCTGTCAACAGTGGTATCTGGACTGCCACGTTTGCCATGCTCGCCGCCGTCTTGGTGCGTGCCATTCCGTCGTATCGTTTTCGATCGCGAACATGACCATAATATGTGTGTGTGTGCGTCACACGGCACACGGCACACGCCTTTAGTTTCGTGCCATGCCTTCCACCTTACTTCTCACCGTGTTCGGCATACCGACTTGCTCGCTATATTGCAATACTCTGCTTGCAAATTTGAACGCGAGAGCGTACATCCTAGGCGAGGCGAATGTGTATGATTCCAGTACCAATGTGTGGCCAATGTGGGGGGTGTTGGATGATAGCCAGGGGGACAAGGCATGCTGAGAAATATCTTGCAGGTCTCAGGTAGGTCTTCGCGATGGATTTCTTCGAGACTGACTGAAATTGATTAAATGGTGTTGCTAGAGTGATTTGGATAGAAGTGAAAGGCACCCAAGCTGCAACATTGGAGCAGGGAAGCCCGAAGGGCCGCGCAACGTCAGGGATCTGGCAGGAGCGGCAGAGATGATGAGCACGGGTGACGCCAAGCAGCGCATCGCAGCTAGAGTGAGCCTTTGTCGTTTCGCTTTCTCACGAGTCTATATTGTCAAGTAGGAAACATGACATTATTAAACTCTGAGACGCGCTCCTCACTGTCCAGATGGACTCAGAAGGTGCTTATTTCTTTCTGTTTGCGCGGAGAACGATGAAGTCATGCGTGTACCAGTTGAGCAGTTGTTTTCATGATCAGCGTTCGTTTTCGCCGAGTTTAAGGAAGGAGGTGGGACAGGCTATACGACCACCCTGATCACCAAACGCCGGATCTTTGCCCGCTCGGCTACCCCAGACGATCATAGGACTCACTGAATTTGCTCCCGTCTCCAGGCTCGCTTCAACCAACTCGGGGTAATATACGACATCGAGGAAGCAATTGTCACTGCCAGAGAATCTCTAGACCTTCTCCCTGAACGGGACCCAGATCATTCAAACTTCTTTGGTCCACATTTCATCTTCTCTCTCATCCGTACCGGCGGCTCGGGATAACGAGGGATCTCAACGAAGCCCTTGACCTTGGGCGACAACCAAATTTCGTTGGACAACACTGCAACTTCTCTCCACGAACGGTACAAAGAGCTAAGGATACTTACAGTAATGTGATCCCTACCCAAACATCTCCACATTCTCAAGAATCATACTTCATCCCTTGCAGTCGATTCATTTTCAGCTTGTCTTCACAGATAGCGTGCAAAGGATGCAGTTGACCTATTGGAGCAGGGGCGTGGTGTATTCTAGAACAAGATTGGCCGTCTTTGTTTCCCTCTTGAAGACGTTAGCCAAGCCATCGACCTCGGGGAGAGAAGCCCTCGACCTTCGTCCGCCTGACCATCCACTCCGTTCGGTGGCTCTGAATAATGTTGCTATTTTTATCACTACTCGGTACGATCAGCTTGGGGAACTGACGAACCTCCGTGGCGCTATCATCCTCGGGAGACAAGCGCTGGAACTATTCCCTCTAAATCACCACGATCGTTCGGTTCTTCTGAACACCGTTGCAACCCACTAAATTCGTACCCATTAATCACCAACACGTGAATGGCGCAATAATATCGTGTGACGACTAGTAGTATGTGGTTTCCGTTAGTACTATGAAGTGTGTCAATGCCATCAAAAAGAATCCGGGTAATGGTCTAACTGGCCTTGGGAGGGGTTTTCAGTCTGGTGTGAAAGGGATGCGCTATCGTTGTCTTCATTCGCGCTCGCGTTCGGGGACTGCGCTGCCGCATTGAAACTCATTTCACCTTTTTCCAACTGAACAGAGTCGCAGGGCGACGCTAGAACCTTTTTCCCTTGATGGTCACTCCGGCAACCTTTCAGGCCGACTCCGTCAGCATTTCCTGAGTAGCTCATTGTGTTTTCAGTCAGCACACAGGTGCTGTTCATATCGCTCGGAGCTGATGATCACGTTAATTACCGTAGGGAAAACGCTCTATGTCACGGATGGGTTTTCTAGCTTCTCTTTCCGAGGCTGCAATCTGCTAGGTAGCGGCACTCTGAGCACACAAGTCCTCTCATCATGGTAAAGGTATGGCATGTTGTGATGCAGAACGAGAGAACTCAGCGACCTGTGCCTGGGAATAACAATCTCGTTGGCGTGCGTCCCTGCCATCGTGGATGTACTGGTCGCCATCTTTACTTGGCTGCCCATTCGAGAACGAAGCAGGTCCGATGACACTTCACGCCCCAGCGCCAAGACTTATCCGTCTCGCAAGCACTGCCTCATCATGATACTCGCGGTGAACCTGGGCGACGTTCGTTCCGTCGCCGGCCTGCGTCATGATCTTGTTCGCGACGCGATACCACACATGTGCTGCAGTTGTACCCAATACAGCATGCTCCAGTCCTTGTTCGCTCCATCGAAACGCGCTACTGGCCAATCTGAACACGAGAATGTACATGCGGAGGGACACGATTGCGGACGTGTGGACGGCCTTCGGGGCGACGGACCGCCGGGGAGGAGCTGAGCAGCAACGTGGAAACTTGAATAAGTCATCTTTGGCACCAGGTGTGTCTTTTAATCCTCCAATTTAGTTTGAATGTGTACCCCAAGTGGTTCTGGAGGGGTCTTCTCAATCGAGCGTCGTCGTGTATGTAATCAGATATGAAAATTAGACTAGCGAGATAACAACGAGCAAGTACATAGTTGATATGCAGTAAAGCAGAGGAAGTGTGCCTGGAATGGGAATGACTGCATAGGATTCACTGAGTGACATAAAGTCACGGAGTCGCGTGTTGACCGAGCGGGGCTTGAAATTGAGATTGTAAATCTTCGGATCCATCACCTCAGATTGCATCCACCAAACGTTTAACGTTGGCATCACCCGTAGTAATGATTAAACATAGATCGAATTTGAAGGCCTCCCTGTCTTTGTCGAACATTCATTCGACCAGGTGAACATGTTCACTTGATTCACTAATATTCAGAAAGCGTACTGGACAGTCTGGACTCTCCAGCTATCGACTGTCAAACCCGGTCAGCCCACAGCCTCAACCCCGTCCCTTATTCCGATGCGGCTAACGTCATCACGGCGCATGCTTGATTACTGGCGAGCGCTCTGAGTCACCTGTTTCTTTGGATAACCACATCGGTATCAACTGACTTCAAAATCCACTCTCGACGCTCGTCTGTTGTATCTGACCACATAGATTTGGAGCCTCAGAAAACCCAGGATCATGTCGGTCCCCGTATCCCTTGTATATGGCGCATTGTACTTTGGCACCGTCCTATCTACCACTCTATACGGTGTAGCGTGCACGCAGATGTGAGTGTAATGGTGTGTACTTCAGTGCCTGTGACTGAACCTGGCTTTAATTTTGCCATTAGGGTTTTCTATTTTTTCCAGTGAGGTTTCAGCTCCGTTTTTACTGTATCGTAGATGGCTCATCCTTTTTCAAGTTTTCACAATGATCGTCTATATACTAAGAGTTTTGTAAGTCGAATTGCCTTTGTATGCGTTCTGCCTCATGCAGAATCTTACTCAGGTGGTTGTATGGTATGGTAGATGTTGATTCAATCTGCAATGTTCACGAATGTGTTCCTAGGGTCATGGGCACGATTCGGGAAGCTTTAGCTGTCAGCGGCAGTTCGTGTTTCCACGTACTCAACACTCGCTTGTGATAAATCTTTTGTCCCATACAGCATACAAGTACATCTTGGCTGGCCTGATGGAACCGACATCATCCCAAAACTTGACTATGTAAGTCACATCTACTGAACGTTCGATTATTTCATGCTTATGTAAATTTACAAGCGAGCTTTTGGTGAGTGAGCCAGCATTGCTTGACGTTATTGCAGGATTTGTTAACAAGTCACAGATGCAGCCCGCGTTCGCAGTAATGATCCATGCTTGTTCATGATGAAGGAATAATATTGATATAATACAGAGCATGGCCGCAATAACGACACAAGCGTTTTTCGTCCATCGACTCTACGTTTGTATGTCTTTATCCCTATAGACCTTCTGCATATTAATAAGTATGCATGCAGTCAGCAAGAACATCTTGGGAACCATCATATGGGTAGGATGTTCTCGTGACATTTTTTTCTCTGCTCTGACCCTGTTGAGTAGATACCCCTAGCGATCTATCAGCTTGGTGAGACTTCATAATCTCCGAAGAACTGGTGTCTCATTGTGTACAACATCGACATCAGTGGCTCCTCTTGGTAAATACTGTGAACCTTTGAGATCTTTCGAGTGATGCTGACGATACCGATCTCAGTTTACATAGGAAGCTCATTGAGCAATGTCAACGGGTTTGCTCGCTTCTCCTTCGCAAAATGCGACTTGCTCATGCACGCTTACTATTTCTCTTCAGTGTGCTAATCGTCAAGTCCACTGCCCTCTCTGCTCCCTTCTCTAAGGTATGTATGCCCACGCCTCTGTGCCCAACACGGAACTCAATATCTCGTGGCAGGGAATTGTCACGTCGGCTAATTTTGTCTCTGCTGGAGTGGACGTATTGATTTCCATTTTATTTATTCGTTTACTCCTGCGCGAGCGAACTCGTGCCCCTACGTTGAAGAGGTAAGCAAATGTTGCTTCTGTGCGCCTTTGAAATTCACTTGTCTGGAAAGCACTGTGCAACTTTTACAACGCCTCACCATACTCGCGGTCAACAGTGGTATCTGGACTGCCACGTTTGCCGTGCTCGCCGCCATCTTGGTGCGTGCCATTCCGTGCATCTTTTTCGACCGCCAACACGATAATAATATGTGTGTGCGTTCGTCGCACGGCACACGCCTTTAGTTTAGTGCCATGCCTTCCGCTTTACTTCACACCCTGTTCGCCACACCGACTTCCTCGCTATATTGCAATACTCTGCTTGCAAATCTGAACGCGAGAGCGTACATACAAGGCCAGGTTAATGTGTATAACTCCAGCACGAGTGTGTGGCCGACCTTTGGGGTGTTGGATGATAGCAAGGGGGACAAGGCATGTTGAGAAATATCTTGCAGGTTTCAAGTGGGTCTTCACGATGGATTTATTCTCCACTTACTGATTTGGATAGAAGTGAAAGGCACTCAAGCTGCAACACTGGAGCAGGGATTCGGGAAGCCTGAAGGGCCGCGCAACGTCAGGGATCTGGCAAGAGCGGCAGAGATGATGAGCACGGGTGATGCCAAGTATCGCATCGCAGAGGCCTTTGTCGTTTCGCTTTCTCACGAGGATTCTACATTGTCAAGTAGGAAACATGAGATTATTAAACTCTCACTCTCCTCACTGTCCAGATGGACTCAGAAGGTGCTTATTTCTTTCTGTCTGCGCGGAGAACAATGAGGTCATGCGTGTACCAGTCGAGCAGTTGTTTTCACGATCAGCGTCCGTTTTCGCCGAGTTTAAGGAAGGAGGTGGGACAGGCTATATTGACGAGGGCGACCACCCTGATCACCAAGCGCCGGATCTTTGCCCGCTCGGCTACCCCATACGATCATGGGACTCACTGGATTTGCTTCCGTCTCCGGGCTCGCTTCAACCAACTCGGGGTAATAGACGACATCGAGGAAGAAATTGTATTCTCCCAGAACGGCACCTAGATCGTTCAACCTCTTTGGTCCACATTTCAACCTCTCTCTGATCCGTACCGGCGGCTCGGGATAACGAGGGATCTCAACGAAGCCCTTGACCTTGGGCGACAAGCACCGACCCTTTACTAGCCTCACTCGCCAGGGCCCCCACCCAGAACGTCCAATTTCGTTGGACAACATCGCGGACAACATTGCAACTTCTCTCCACGAATAGTACAAAAAGCTAAGGATAATGTCGGACTTAGTGGAGCTATCTTCTTCGGGAGAGAAGCCCTCGACCTTCGTCCGCCTGACCATCCACTCCGTTCGGTGGCTCTGAATAATGTTGCTACTGACCAATCTCCGTGACGCCATCATCCTCGGGAGACAAGCGATGGAACTATTCCCCCTGGATCACCACGATCGTTCGGTTGCTTTCAACACCGTTGCAACCCCCTAAGTCCGTACCCATGAATCACCAACACGTGAATGGCGCAATAATATCGTGTGACGACTAGTATGTGGTTTCCGTTAGTATGAAGTGTGTCAATGCATTAAAACAAATCCGGGTAATGGTAAATACTTGTCTAACTGGCCTTGGGAGGGTTTCAGTCTGGCCTGAAAGGGATGTGCTATCGTTGTCACAGTCTTCATTTGCGCTCGCGTTCGGGGACTGCTCTGCCGAATCGACACTCGTTTCGCGTTTTTCCACTGACTGAACAGAGTCGCAGGGCGACGCTAGGTAACCTTTTTTTCACCTTGATGGTCACTCTGGCAGCCTTTCAGGCCGAATCCGTCAGCATTTCCCGAGAAGCTCATTGTGTTTTCAGTCAGCACACGCATGCTGTTCATATCGCTCGGAGCTGATGATCACGTTAGTTATCACGTTCTATGGAGCCACGGACGGGTTTTTAAGCTTCTCTTTCCTAGGCTGCAATCTGCTAATGCATGCTTGTAATCTGCGTTTGGTGTACTCATGGTAGCGCTCTCTGAGCACACAAGTCCTCTCATCATCATGGTAAGGGTAAGTATATGGCATGTTGTGATGCAGAACGAGAGAACTCAGCGTCCTGTGCCTGGGAAGAAAAATTTCGTTGGCGTGCGTCCCTGCCATCGTGGACGTATTGGTCGCCGCATCTTCACTTGGCTGCCCACTCGAGAATGGAGCGGGCCCGATGACACTTCACGAGCCGCTAAGACTTATCCGACTCGTAAGGAAAGAAGGATATAGGCTTGAATGTGTACCCTAGCCTGAGTGATCGCAGGAAACGATGCTCAGGGTTGTTCTGGAGGGGTTTTCTCAATCGAGCGTCGTCGTGTATGTACTAGTAATCAGACATCGAAAATCAGACTAGCTTGATAACAACGAGTAAGTAAGTGATTGATACTTTGCAGTAGAGTGGAGGAAGTGTGCCTGGTCCAAATGACGTTCAAGTGGATATCCCTGAA
Source organism: Leccinum rimulosum (assembly GCA_038091395.1). NCBI lineage: Eukaryota > Fungi > Basidiomycota > Agaricomycetes > Boletales > Boletaceae > Leccinum > Leccinum rimulosum. The sequence goes on from JBBPOJ010000043.1 coordinate 34,741, forward strand.
AATGATCGTACCTTCGCGTTATGCCGCATCCGTGAACTTCGGGAGAAAACGAGAAAGAAAGGGTAACGGCGGGAGCGGCTGTGATATCCATTGCGTTCCTATCAGATGCACTGCACCTATGGGCGATATACTAATCACTGTGCGCGACCCAAGAAGGTGCATCAACATCCAATTAGGACATCATAGGCTATGCTGAACACTTGATCAGAACCTACCTATAAAGCTCAATGATATCGATTGGTATCCTACTAGGCAGTGCTTTCAAGTGGCTATCTGTATTCCCGCGAGACTTTCGCGTTTTCTTTGCGGACAACCAGTTAACTCCTTGAGTCAGACGCAATCCGGGGTCGTGAAATGATGTTGACCGGGCGGGGCTTGAATTCGCGAAGCTACTTTTTCGGGATATCACCATCATTACCCGTAGCAGTGATTGAACCTAAGAGACTGTCTACGAACGTGTACATACTGCGGATCGAGAATTTGAAGGGCTCCCTGTACATTTATTCGACCAGGTGATCGTATTTAAGCCCAGATTCCGATGCGGCTAACGTGGTGAGCGCTGTCACCTATTTCTTTGGATAACTACTCACATCAGTATCAACTGATTTCAAAATTCACTCTCGACGCTCGTCTGTTGTATCTGGCCACATCGACTTAGAGCCTCAGCAAACCCAGGGTCATGTCGGTCCCCGTATCCCTTGTATATGGCGCATTGTACTTTGGCACCGTCCTATCTACCGCTCTATACGGTGTAGCGTGCATGCAAACGTGAGTGTAGTGGTGTGTACTTCCGAGTCAGTGCCTGTGACTGAACCTGGCTTTAACTTTGCCATTAGGGTTTTCTATTTTGTCCAGTGAGGTTTCAGCTCCGTTTTTATTGTATCGCAGATGGCTCATCCTTTTTCAAGTTTTCACAACGATCGTTTATACACGAAGAGTTTTGTAAGTTGAATCGCCCTTTGTATGCGTTAGGCCTCATGCAGAATCTTACTCAGGTGGTGGTTGTATGGTATGGCCGATGCTGATTCAATCTGCAATGTTCACGCATTTGTTCCTAGGGTCATGGGCACGATTCAGGAAGCATTAGCTGTCAGCGGCAGTTCGTGTTCCACGTACTCAACACTCGTTTGCGATCAATATTTTGTCCCATACAGCATACAAGTACATCATGGCTGGCCTGGTGGAACCGACATCATCCCAAAATTTGACTTCGTGAGTCACAACTTTCCCTAAGTTATTCCATGCTTATGTAAATTTACAAGCGAGCTTTTGGTGAGTGAGCCAGCATTACATGGCGTTATTGCAGGATTTGTCAACAAGTCACAGATGCAGCCCGTGTTCGCAGTAATGATCCATGCATATTCATGAAGGAATAATATTGATATGATACAGGGCATGGCTACAATAACGACACAAGCGTTTTTCGTCCATCGACTCTACGTTTGTATGTCTTTATCCTTATAGACCTTCTGCATATTCATAAGTATGCATGCAGTCAGCAAGAACATCTTGGGAACCATCATATGGGTAGGATGTTCTCGTGGCCCTTTTTTCCTCTGCTCTGACCCTGTTGAGTAGATACCCCTAGCGATCTATCAGCTTGGTGAGACTTCATAATCTCCTACCCGGAGGCACTGGTGTCTCATTGTGTACCACATCAATATCAGTGTCTGCTCTTGGTAAATAATATGAACCTTTGAGATCTTTCGAGTGATGCTGACATTACCGATCTCAGTTTACATAGGAAGCTCTTTCAGTAATGTCAACGGGTTTGGTCGCTTCTCCTTCGCAAAATGCGACTTGCTCATGGACGCTTACCATTTCTCTTCAGTGTGCTAGTCGTCAAGCCCACTGCCCTCTCTTCTCCCTTCTCTATGGTATGTGCACGCCTCTGTGCCCAACATGTGGCTCAATATTTCGTGGCAGGGAATTGTCACATCGGCTAATTTTGTCTCTGCCGGAGTGGATGTTTTGATTTCCATTTTATTTGTTTATTTACTCCTCCGCGAGCGAACTGGTGCCCCTACGTTGAAGAGGTAAGCAAATGTCCCTTCTGTGCGCCTTTGAAATTCATTTGTCTGGAAAGCACTGTGCAACTTTTACACCGCCTCACCATACTCGCGGTCAACAGTGGCATCTGGACTGCCACGTTTGCCGTGCTCGCAGCCGTCTTAGTGCGTGCCATTCCATCGCATCGTTTTCGATCGCCAGCGTGACCATCATATATGTGTGCGTGCGTCACACGGCACACGCCTTTAGTTTAGTGCCATACCTTCCGACTTACTTCACACCGTCTTCGGCACACCGACTTGCTCGCTATATTGCAATACTCTGCTTGCAAATTTGAACGTGAGAGCGTACATCCAAGGCGAGGTGAACGTGTATAATTCCAGCACGAATGTGTGGCCAACGTTTGGAGTGTTGGATGATAGCCAGGGGGACAAGGCATGCTGAGAAATATCTTGCAGGTCTCAGGTAGGTTTTCACGATAGATTTCTCGGTATTGCTAAAGTGATTTGGATAGAAGTGAAAGGAACTCCAGCTGAAATGCTTAAGCAGGGAGGCCCGGAGGGCCACGTAATGTTAGGGATTTGGCAGGAGCCGCAGAGATGATGAGAACGGGGGATGCCAAGCTCTGGAGCAGCGCATCGCAGAGTGAGAGAGATCTTTGTCGTTTCACTTTCTAACGAAGATTCTATATTGTGAAGTGCGAAACATTAACTCAGAAGGTACTTATTTATTTCTGTCTGCGGGGAGAACAATGAAGTCATGCGCGTACCAGTCGAGCAGTTTTCATGATCAGCATCCGTTTTCGCCGACTTTAAGGAAGGAGGTGGGACGGGCTACATTGACGAGGCGATCACCTTGATCACCAAGAGCTGGATCTTTGCCCCTCAGCCATCCCAGACGATGGGGCTCACTGAAATTACTTTCGTCTCCGGGCTCGCTTCAACCACCCCGGGGTAATAGACGACATCGATGAAACGATTGTCCGAGAGAATCCCAGTCTCTAGACCTTCTCTCAGAACGGCACCCAGATCGTTCAATTTCTTTGGTCCACATTTCATCCTCTCTCTAATCCGTGCCGGTACCGGCGGCTCTGGATAACGAGGGATCTCAACGAAGCCCTTGACCTTGGGCGACAAGCACTGGCCCTTCACTACTAGTCACTCTCCAGGGCTCCTAGAACGTTCAATTTCGTTGGACAACATTGTAACTTCTTTCCACGAACGATACAAAAAGCTAAGGATACTTACAGTAATGTCATCCCTACCCCAACATCTCCACATCCTCAAGAATCATACTTCATCCCTTGCAGTCAATTCATTTTCAGCTTGTCTTCACAGACAGCGTCCAAAGGATGCAGTTGAGCTATTGGAGCAGGGGCGTGGTGTATTCTAGAACAAGATTGGCCGTCTTTGTTTCCCTCTTGAAGACGTTATCACATCTGGCCCCGCAGGACAGGCCCTCGAAGACGAGTCCGGTAGTCTGACATCACGTATTCACGATGTTATCAAGTCGCATAGTGCAGATTGACACGAACAATTGTGTCGTCTTACTTCAAGTTAACCTCGATCTCCGCGCCTGCTCTTGCGCGTTCTCTACTTCCTCCTATTCTCAGATCTCCAGCACGCCGCAAACGGGGGCCCTGTCATCATCGTGAACGCGAGCGAGTATTCATGCGATACATTCGTTCTCTTCTTGGACAAAGATCCAGTTCATATCCCGTTGGCAATCTCAAAATAGCGCGTCCAGGACCTGTCATCGGAACTCCGTAAATTGAATCTGCGTGCAAACCTGATGGACGTGTAGAATGACTTTGGTCGCCTCCTGAAACACTGGCAGTTAAAAGTTCCGCGTGCCACTGGTATTCGCAGGACTGCTTTAAGCAGGATGCAGATGCTGCGCGCATGTAACTTGCACTAAAAAAAGGGTTAGTTGAATATGCTGATAAATGGGCTTGGACGTACGCATCACACTGGTGTCCGTAGAGCAACTTCCCAAAGTTATATAGTGTCTATATATAGTACATTGATCAGCGTATCTATGAAAAGGTAGATACCAGTGGGACGTGAGCTTGGGGTGTGGCTTGGTTGGACGGATCCGCATACTAGTTGTCCACTAGCACATTGTTTTTTCTATATGAGAGTCGACAGTTCTCTCGGTTGAATCCGTCTTGTGAGTCCAGACTCTTTCGCGAAACTCTTCACCCATACCTGTTTCGATGATCCGAATGTACTTCATCCGAGTCAATTTGATTGTTATCCGGTTAGTTCCTAGACGTGAATCCCGACATTTATTTAAGTCAGGCACACGTACTTGATGGTATTTGTGCTACCCAATGTTCTTCAAGGTGATTGCAACCACTGCCGTCACAGTGTCTGTTTTCGTTCTGGCCACCCAAACACCTGATCGGGGGGAAAGTGACGGTGTGGCCATACCACTCACAAAACGCTCTCACACCGACGCGCGCGAATTTCGTACTACATCACATAACACGTAAATCGACCTCTGATGTCCTCCGGCATCGTCTTTGCTTAGACCTTTTTAGCAAGATTATCCGTGGGCCAAGTGGCATGGATGGTTCCGAAACAAACACGGGAACGCCCCATCCTTCTGCTGCGAAACGGGACGGGTCCGCAGCCGGTCTTGCTTTGAAAAACTACCTGGATGAAATATGGTATGGGACCATTTCGATCGGCGATCCTCCCCAGTCCTTCACTGGTAAGTTTTTCTGTGCCGCATTCGTGACACCCACTCACTCTGGTTGCCACCTCAGTCCAGTTCAACACCGGTACTAGGTAAGTGTTTTTTTGTCAGTACCATCCACTCTCTCGTCTTATTCGACCCAGCGATCTCTTTGTTCCAGCCATAACCGGTGATGAGAACTGCAGAAGCCACCGTAACCTCTGGATTCCCGAATGGTCCCTAATCACCAACTTCAACCTCAATAGAGATTTTGCGCAAATATTTGCAGATGGTAAGATTGCCCGTGGTAAACAATACTACGACACTGTAACCATTGCTGGTTTTACCGTATGTTTGTATCGTAAGTTGAGAACATCATCACTTCTGACCGATTAATAGGCAAACGTTCAGACCATCGGTGCCGCAACAACATATTCTTCAAATTCGAGAGCATCTCGGTTTGTTGCAGATGGTATATTGGGATTAGCTTTCCCGCCTATGTCAGAATTTCATGGCAAGAGCCCTCTGTTTCATACGCTCCACAATACCGGAAAGCTGTCTCAACCAGTGTTATCACTCAAGCTCAACTCTTCCGGAGGCGAGCTGTACATCGGTGGAACGAACGAGGCGCTTTACATTCATGATACCCTCGTCTTTACCCCTGTAACAAATCGGGCGGTGGTGAGCGCAAACGCCAGGCGGTATGGATGGATACTTAATTTACCCTTTCAGGGTCTCTGGGAGTTGAATATAGATAACATCCAAATCAACGGAGTAATAGTTCTGACAGATGTAGCCGCCATCATTGACAGTGGTGCCACCTGGATAATTGGTGATCGGCAGCGAGCTTATGACTTGCACTTGGCGGGTCACGGGGCGGCATACATGAACAGGCGTGGTATTTTTTACACTTGTGAGTTTCGATCGATTTTAGTACTTTTGAATCATTTTGATTAACTTCCTGTAGTCCCATGCAATTCTTTTCCGTCCATGACTTTTACCATTGGTGGAAGGTCGTTTTTAATACCTGCGGAGGTCTTCAACAGGGGACAGATTTTGTATAGGGGGGTAAACTGCTTTAGCGGATTTGTCGCTGCGGAACAGGTTAATACTAGTGAGATTCTTCTGGCTAGCATTTCCTCTTCCCATGCTGACCGGTGAACCCGACTAGGATTCTGGTCGCTCGGGGGTATTTTCCTCCAACATTTCTATACCGTGTTGGATTTCAATAGCGAGTCACCACGAATTGGGTTCGCAGAGCTTATGCCGACAGACTAGATACATAGTACACAAGAGGTCCAATCGTAGAGTCACGACCTGCCACGACCCTACCATTCTATATCATCATACTAGACCTCCTTGAGCTCGTCCTCTTCCGAAGAGGGGTCGTAAATGTGTGACTCCAAGCATCAATAGCAAAACCTCTCCTCGCAGTCCCTCCAATATTTCCTAGCCACGTATTCCCTGCAAATCTTGGCTAGGCAATCATTGGTACCACATACGAACTCAAAAAGTCATCCGACTGCGGCGGAAATGGAAACGATGCGCGCCAGCATCGTGAACGCCTTCGCCCGTACCCACCCCCCACGGTTTCCACAAGGCCCAGGGTCTCCAAGTCCCATGGGCCGTTTGACGCGCGCGATGCCGACGAGTGAGCATGACGGGCAAGGGCATTTATCTTCTCGGTTCGGTTTCATTGTCCCCGACGAGTCAGGGTATCTTCATCTGGAGACAACTCGAATCAGGCGATATGGCAGGTGGGCAGACGGTATTTGAAGACCCGGGCCATTTAACTTGGTAGTAAAACCTGCCGAACACGAGGCTAGGTCAACCTGTGCTTCTTCTGACGAGACATTGGCTGGTGGCCGGGCGGCGGTTTCGGCACAGCACGGTAAGACGGAATGGAGGTGTGGGCACATACTGGGTGCTGATGGTATTGAATACAACTAATAATTGAGATTGCCAAGGGTGTTTTGAACGAGCGGCCAGACTCGACCCGGCAGGATGGACCGATTCCGAGTCTGGTGCGTGCACCGCGGCAGAGGCATACTAACCTGTTAGGAGCTCCGAATCGAGATACAATGTTTCAAATGGAAGGGGACGGCCAGGGTGGACGGACGACGATAGATCATGGGTTCATTTACAGCGTGATACAACTACAATCGAACATTTGATACAGGCTTAACCCTTCTTGAACGTTCCTCCGCATAGTCCCTCCACATTGTGGCTATCCGAGTCTGAGTCTCCTCCAGGTCGCTTGGGCGAGAGCCTGCGCAGTTCTTCTGTATACGGCCGGCCCAGGCTCATCGACATCGTCTTCCGAGTCCATATCGTCTAACTCATTGTCATAGAGAGGCTCTGTATCGTCTTCCATATCCTCTAACTCAGCGCTATCGAAAGCACGGATGATGTTGTGAATACAGCAGCACGCGATCGGGATCTGTGCCCGCGTGCCCATGTCGTACTCGGGGGGGACACTAAGGATCCTGAAGCGATTATTTAAAACGATGATGATGCGTTCCATAACGCTGTGCAACTGCGAATGGCGTAAATTGAAGTACTCTCGGGGATTCACAGGCCTGGATCACTGATGAGAATCGATGCAAAAAAAGGAGAACGAAACCGCTCACTGAACCTGAGCAGGACCCCACTCAGCAAGGTTGCATCGCTCACCAGGGTATGGTACAAGCAATTTCGAGCAGTTTGGAAAGTCCGCATCGGCGAGATAGTATTTCCCGGGAGGGATAGCAAGTTCGTTTATAGGGGCATCGCGGTGAACCGTTGCATCGGCAGCGGATCCATCCCATCCGCTGAGGACGTATGTAAACTTCATGTCGAAGTCGCAACTGACGAGACAATTCTGTGACATAACACCCCTCCTGTTTCGAGCCGATGAAATGCACGGAATGTGTGTGCCACCGATGGCACCAACCACGTCCTTAAAGAAGGGCCAAAAGCGGGGGTCTTCTGCGATAGCGGTGGGCGTTGGATCACCGATGCTGGGGAGCCGAACATACTTGCGATATATTTGCGTCGAAGAAAATGCGCCGAGCATGCGCTTGAAAAACCTATCAATGATGCGTCAGCGATATGAAAACTCGTAAGAACCAATGTACATACTTTGAGATCGTTGCGTTTGAGCGCTGGAATCGATCACCTACATGAGGGATCGCGGCACCGGTCACACAGGTCCATAAGAAAATGGCGAGTTGTTCTTCCAGCGTGACATCTATTGTACTGCGGTACCCAGCGGCTTGCAGCTCAGAGATGAGGATTCGAAAGACGGATTTGTGAACCCCGAGAGAGTCTCGGATGCGCTCGGGATGGCCATTCAGGAGTTCCTGGACCCAGCGTTGACCGGTGAGGATCGATGTGTGATACGGTGTCGGTTCCTCTCGCTGGAGGACGAGGGAAATGGCATGAGTGAGCGTGGCGACCACGGTAGGGAGGATATCAATCAAGATAGAGCGCGAGGGCGGCTTACAGCATTGTCATCCCACTCTTGTTCCTCGTTGTCGACGGCATGGTGATCTGTTTATATCAGCACAAGAGCGGATTCAGGGCTAATTGTACTTACCGGATTCTTCGCTGTCGTTGTCCATGGCATTCACCAAGAGTCACCGTGATTCTACGGATCATCCGATGGACCGCAACTTCAAGTTGCGGACTCCAGACTCGGACAGACTCCGCTGAAATGTTTACCTAATGTCAATCCGGAGAGACTCTTATTCGTGGGAAAGAAGAAGAAGGTGACTCACTTTAAAGTTTAGCCCCGTTATTCGTGAACCCGTGGTGCTGCGTCCCTCCAACCTATTCCCTCAGGCTGAGGATGGTGTGGAACGTACAGGTATTCTTCAATTTATACTCGGGAATGACTGTTCGTACACATCCGCGATGCGGAACCTGATCATTATTTGTATGCTGCAGCAGAACAACGACTCAGAGTGTGCTTGGTGCTACTGTCTACGAGAGCAGCGGAAAGAAACACTTTATTCGATGATGTTCTCACCTGGGGCCGCTAGAACGCAAAGTCTCGTCGTTCTCTGTGTCGTTTTTCGCCTCTGTCGGGAATGCGTTTTTTGGGCGTTCGTACTGCTCCATGGATACCACCGCTTGATTGCTGTCCGACTCGCATGTGGCCTGCGCCTGATGGCTACGGAGCTGGAGAGTCTACAACTTGAAGGGATAGCCTCAGAGCTGTTGCGCCAGTGGACATGGGTCTTGTTATGTAACTCATCGTCGGACAGCATTACAAGCCAGGACCCGACCCCACATAGTCACAATGGGATCAGAATCGGCTGGGCGCTGGGTGCCGACCCATTTCCCTACGCGTAAAGGCAACGAGAATTGAATTATAGTGGTATGGCCGACAGATACATTCCATTTGCACTGCATGGTCATCGCTACTTCGTCACTGTTGCACTGTCGCCTGCGAAAGCTCCTGTATCTGGATTTTCTTTTTCGAAAGTCAAGCACCCTGAGAGCCGGAGTCCACAGGACCAGCAAGCGAACGGGCAAAGGCTGTGCTCTGCGCTTGGTGCCTCTCAAAATTCTTCCGACTTGGAGGCTGTTTCTCCGCTTGGCGTTATACAGCAACAGTTCAAGTGGGTTCAGAGGTTCACTTCCAATGTTAGTGTGTGTGAATTCATGTGAACCGATCTGATGGGTCCCCGGGCCTCAGACTGTCAGCACTGCATGCCGCACTGCCCCCTGGACCAATGGATCATCGAGACAAGTTAAAACTGCGGGATACGACCTCTTTGCAAGGTCGCCAAAGAAGCCCTCACTCCTCACCATACTATACGAATCAGTACACCAGACATTCATGATCCTCACACTTTCCTCCGAAAGCGTCCGCAACACCGTGTTCATGGACGAACGCGGACTGCCCGTGTTCAAGAGCAACACGCCGTTCCGCTTAGGCATCCGTACGACAACCATCAGTCGACAGAAGACGCCGACGTCGGACATAGACGACCCCACCGATGTTTTCATGGGTCGCATCGATTGGCATTGCATCGGCTCCTCCAAGTTTACGATCGGAGGGACGAAGCTGCAGTCTAACGATTTCCTGCCAAGTCATGGGTTCTTCGGAGGGTGAGAATTCAACGCGTTGCCAGTCGAGAAGGTACTCACGCTTGGGTTTTCAGGAAACGTACGTTCACCGGGCCTGATGGTCGTCGTTACAGGTGGGACATAAACAGAAGGAACGTCGTGGTGGGTGTTCGACGTAACGTTCCTATCTGACCATTTTTATCTCATCCGTCATCCTTTTGCAGCTGTCGCTCGACGACGAGTCTAGGGCCGAGATCGCACGCTATCACAGAGCAAACCTTGGTATTATAGGAAAGCGAAGGAGCGCCTACTTGGAGATTGCACTCCAGGCAGAGCACATGTTGGACTTCATCGTCCTAACCTTTATATACGTGGAGAAGCTACGGATGGATAAGGAGAGGAGGCGCCGGGCGGCAGCATCGTCCGGTGGTGGACCCTGATTCGAGTGAGCTCGAGATGTCGTTCCGTGTCTTTGTATCTTCGTCGCGCATGCCTTTCGAGTTAGCATTCGCGTTCCAGTCTGATACCCCACCTACTAATTATCGTATATTCTCAACGCTCAACGTATTTATTGGATGTCACCACTTACCATATTCTTCAAGAGACCATCTAATTGGTGTAATTTTCCATTTGTATAAATTGTATTGGTTCCAAGGACGCGAGTCGCGAAGTAGTGTGCAAGGGAGAGGCCGCCTGGGTTGTCAGACTCGTTTATTGCCTGTCGGTCGTTTTTCTTCGAGGATCACGACCGCGTTAGATCCGGTCTCCGAGTCGGGACGGTACGCGCTGCGGTTTCGAGCCTGCGAAAGCTCTCGCCAGGCCGCTACCCTCTCCCTTCCAGGGCCGTTCCAACTGTAGCACTCAGAGATGGAACCCTCCAAGCGGAGTTGTCATACCACCGGGTCAGCCGGGTCGGTAGCATCCTAAGTTTGATGTCCGACTCACTCAGATTCAACTCCGCAGCTGGGGTGGTCATTTCCTGTTCAGGGAATCTACCCCTTGCCGAGCCCCGGCAATGACAATGACGAATCTGCCCGTACAGCCATTCGATTGATCTCAAGCTTTACCTCGTCCCCCATGTCTTCACCAACTCCGGAGAGCATTTCTCTCTCAATCACCTTTCGCGGTACCACGTACGGATTATCATTACCACCCGACGCACCTCTGACGCACCTAGAAGCCCGCCTGCAAGAGCTGACCTCCGTACCCTCATCCCTCCAGAAACTCTTGTTCCGAGGAAAGAAGGTCCAGCATGCGGATAACCTCACATTGGCTCAGATAGGTCTCAGAGATGGGATCAAGGTCCAGATGCTCGGGTCGACCGCCCAGGAAATAGATTCTCTCAACGCTGCGGAGTCGGCGCACCAACGGAAGGAGAGGATCTTGCGCGAACGAGCTCTCAAACCGCAAGTCAAGGTAGGTATTTCTGCGAAAACGAAATGCGGTTTGTTCATGTACAATTTCCATCAAAGGTTCGCTCTACCGGATCGTCCACTGTCGCCTCGACCACATATGTCTTCCACAAGATCGAACCGCTGAGTCACTTGCCAAAGCCGGAGACGGCGCTCGAACGATTAAATAAGCTGTCAAACGATCCAGCCATCCGACACGTCATGCAGAAACACAAGTTCTCTGTCAGCGTACTGACCGAGCTCGCACCGCACGAACACCCTCACCTGCTGGGACTCAACGTCGGCGCAGGCCAAGCTATCAAGCTTCGCATACGGACGGATGAGTATGAAGGCTTCAGACCGTATCTGGAAGTTCGTCGCGTGCTCTGTCATGAGCTGTCGCATAACGTTTGGGGTGACCACGATAATAATGTGAGATTGTCTCTATTGCTACCTCGATCAAGTTTTGTGCTCAATATCATGCTCAGTTTAAAGAACTCAACTCCCAACTCAACAGAGAGGTGACTGAGTTTGAAGCCGCGCAAAAACGAGGGACGCACTACTTATCGGATTTGCAAGGTGCTTACGAACCTTCTTCGAACGAAGAAGCTGAAGCGCTAGTTCACGTGCTGGGAGGAAATGGAACACCTCTGGGCGACTCTACCGAGCAGAGACGACGAAGAGCGTTAGAGGCTGCTACTACACGTTTGAGAAGAGAAGAGGAGGAACTAGAGAAGAGCTGTGGCACGAACAAGCAGTCAAGCGGGAGTTCAAGAAGTTGATATCGGGTGAGGGAATATGTCACCGCGTTTATTTATCACCTATCGCATATCCATAGCAGAGTTATCTGCATTTGTAGAAACGAGGCCCGATATAAGTATATATATAATGTTGAGCTCGAGCCGGAACGGCCTTGAGGGAAGTGTAGCTCAGCCTGTTCGACTTATTTTCTACTTACCATGGTTTTATATGCCTTTTGCACATAGCGCTAGCGTGCGTTTTCCGGCCACACCAGCATCCTTCAGCCATGTGAAAGACACAGAAGCCCAGGAAGCGTTAGGCGTCCCACTACATTGCATGAATAAAGAATACCTCTCCACGATTGGACTGAGGAGGGAGTGCTTGAGGTAGGTTCTGGTATAACGAATCCGACTCAACGTGGGGTTCACAAACTTGATTTCTGTCGCGGATGGCGTCGGGCGGCGTCAGTAGAATCATTACATCCATGACTTAGAGACCTCGAAAATATGTCTTGTGAGCCGATGGGGGGTGCTGAGACAGGATGATGGTGGAGAGCAGCTGAATACTGTTTCCCATGTAACAAAGCCCCATGATTACATGGTTCAAGTTGGTGGTTTGCTGTGGTGGAAGCAAGCGCCAAGAGCACACAGCGATCTCAATGACATGTGGTACATAGAGGTTTGAATTTTCCAAGAGCCGCTTGCGTCTATTAAAGTAGAAGGACTGGAGCGGTGAGCAAGTTGACAAGACATTCGACTGACGACATTGACGAGATATACCTAGTCAGGGGGGAAATCGACGGACCTCTAGTCAGGAGCCATGTCTGTCAAAAGGTGATGAAACGTTTGAATCGAATACTGAAAGACCAGGGGGCGATTTATGTAAAGTGAAGCATTGTTCATCTGTACCAAAAACCCGTAAACCACGAGTACTACGGAACGCAAGGGACAATTTTCGTCCCGCCACATTTCACGCGTGCGACCACTCAGGTTTGCGTTTTTCAGAGAAGGCGGCCATACCTAAGATAGGGCGGGGTCCGACAGCGTAAGCATCCACACAATACAAACGCCTACCTGAAAAGACGCACCTTCCTTCTGGTCCTTGGTCGCAAACAAGGAGTGGAACAGCCTGCGTTCGAACCTCAATCCCTCCGCAAGTGGCAGCTCGAACGCAGCATTGACGGCCTCCTTCCCAGCGGTCACTGCCACGCGCCCCTTGTCGGCGATACTCGCGGCCATCTGAACCGCAGCGTCGACCACGCCAGAATCCTCGCGCACGACTCTGCTCACGATCCCCCACTGCTCGGCCTCGTCCGCGCCTATCAAGCGTCCTGTGAGGACCAGTTCCATCGTGCGAGATTTGCCGATCAGACGCGCGAGACGCTGGGTGCCGCCGCCGCCGGGAATGACACCCAGGTTAATCTCGGGCTGCCCGAGCTGTGCTGAAGGCGCGGCGAGGATGATATCGGTTTGGAGCGCCAGCTCGAGACCTCCGCCGAGCTTTTGCCGGTCAACGTAACCGTGGGAGCGGAAGGAAAACACAAGCAACGTACCGCATACCCGCTGACCGCGGCAATGACGGGCTTGTTAAGCTTGGAGATGACCTCCCAGTCGGCAAGGAAGTTGGACGTGTAGGCTTCGGCGACTAGAATGGGGAAGGGCTCGCATGAGTGTGCCGCTGCGCTGAGGGTGGCAGGAAGTGGGCGTTACATGACTTGTCTTTCATTTCCTTGATGTCGGCCCCGGCTGGGTATGATTCCGAGCAAGTTCAAGGCATTCAGCAACACGCAAAGCACCACATACCCGCGAACGCCCTGTCTGAACCTGTAAGGACCATCGCTCCAACACTGACATCGTCGTCCGCCTCTTCCAGTGCGCTGGCAATGTCTCTGAAGTGAGCCGCGTTGAGGGCGTTGAGAGCCTTGGGTCTATTGAGAGTGATGAGGGCGACTCCAGGCTGCGGTCTCGACACGAGCACGTTCTCATAGCGTGCAGGCAACGACGTCGAGAAGAACCGGGAAGCGCGCGCGAGCCGTGTTGTGACTCTGGATGGCACAATGAAATACATGATAGAAAGCAAGAGGCTTCGTCCCACGCATTATGAGCGACTCTCAACGATAATCTTTGCACATCAAAGTGTGATGAAAGTTCCATAAGTTCGCACCTCCGATCATCAATTTAGGGCACGAATTCTGTGTACGGAACGAGATGATGGACACGACTTGACTCCTCCTCCTCTTCCGGTCTCGCCCTCTCGTCGAGCGTGCATGTCCGTACGTCCTGCCTCATCTTGAACGTCCTCCTCAATCTGACCAGCCGGCTCCGGTTGGGACACGCGGCGTTGCTTGCTCAGCGACACAGGATTTCACCTCACTGTACGCCCCTTTCTCGCGTTTATGTTCTTCTGATGAGCTACTCTGATTCATTACATCGGAAAGTAGTTTTCATGCCCGTTTGAATATATGTATATGTCCGCCGGCTTCATTCGCAAGTGGCATTGTCTCTGCCCGTCGTCAACCACATACGTCCACACCGTCTTGGTTCCAATTTCGTCTCCATCAGCCGTTGGTTGTAGGCATGGGCACCGGTGACCCCGCTCATATCCCGACATCCACAGCGGACTCTTTCCGTCCATCAAGCACCACTGAAACCCAAATTCACAGCGTTCAGATTACTGATACCCTCCTGCAAGAGCGCGAACGCGAACAGAAGCCTTGTTGAAGGAGCGGGTCAAAATGCTGTTCGGTACGAGCGTAGTGGGCAGGCCGAGTAGGGTTTCGAAAATTGGTGCATGGGTCTTCGTGACTGGGAAGGCACAGGGGGTGACGAATGTACGATGAAAACGTGAACATGGGTCTGGATCTGACGCACAGATCGTTGAAGAGGACCACCGTGAAGGATGTTGAGGACAAAAGCGGCTCCGCAGACTTCAAACTTCACTCTCCATCCACGCCCCGTTGACGAAGCGATGACGAACCTGAATTGGTGTTTGGGTTTAATGTTTCCAACGGGAGTAGAAATGCCGTGGAGAGTGCCAGCGGAGTCGAAAAGAATAAAGGTGTGCTGAGCAGCAGCGGAAGCGGAAACGAACGTGCATTGCGCGTCTCTTCGCCACCTCGCGCTCGTGTCTCTGCCCCTCGCGACGGAGACAAAAGTCTGAGCTGAGCGTCAACTTGATCTTGTGGTTCCATCGGTGGTGGTGTCCAGCGAAGCAGTTCTCGGTGTGTTCGTCCCATTGTTCAAAGAGATGGCAGGTATGTCTGTTCGATGATCGCTGCTTCACGTCGTGTTTCTCAATCCAGCCACAGGCGCCCCCGATTATGCTTACCGATCCGACAAATCTGTTGTACCACCGAAAACTGTCAATGGGTCAACCCATTTCACGCGTTCTCAGAATCAGAAAAAAAATTATATCCATTCGGATATCCAACCCCTCTTACCAGACCGATCCATGCCATTGATCACCGCCACCACCAAAAGTGGTCGAAAACGCAACAGAGCGTCCCTTGGTTGAAAACGCTTTCAATCACGGGCACGTTACAATGGGGGTTTGGGATGATAATATTGTCGAGCATTTCATACATTTACACCAGTGCATCCCCTCCGCTAGCACCTTGTCACAATGCAACACTCGAGAGTCATATCTTGTCGGAGATGTAGCCTAGTCGAACGAGGACGGTATGTAGGAGATGGTGCGTCGTCTAGATGTAGCCTTAAAAATCGAACCTGCTACTTTCTGTGCCAGGAATGCTTGAAGCTGAGGAGGAGTAGCACGCCCTTCATCATGTCTGTTAAGGGTTCCGCCTGCACCGTCGTTGATGCGAGGGAGAGCAACGATAACGCCGAGTCCATACGTCCGTCGTTGGAGGCATCGCTATCGTCTGAAGGCTCGTCAGACTCGAACCTGACAAATCGTTCCCTGGATAGCTTGCGACGCTTAGCTTGCCGTTCGCAGGCCCATTCCAGTGTTCGTATTCTCTTCCACCTGACGGACTTTATCTCGTTGTCCTTGTCCTTGTCCCGTCCTCGCCCGTCCGTCCGGTCGCGCTTGTTGCTGTTGACCTCGATAGAACCGGTCACGTTCTCCGATGCGGTCTGCGGGTCGACGTCTTCCATGCCGTGATTCTTGGGCGCCTCTCCGTCCTCGACGGACATCTCGGGGCGCTCTCTCGACCTTGACGTCATCGTGTTCAGAGTGTCGAGCAGAGGTCTAATCCCGACGATCGCGCGGGATGTGATCACGTTGAGCCCTTCGTCCTCCGCCTGCCCTGAACTCGGAGCTGGAACTGAAGCTGGAGTAGGAGCGGGCGCAGGCGTAGATGTGAGAGAGAGAGCTATAGCAGGAACCGGAGCCGGAGCCGGAGTCTGAGGAACCTGAACTTGACCGTTCGAAGCCAGCGTGGCGTTGTGCGACGGCGAGGACACGCTGCGCAGACACGAAGCGGCGTCCGCATGGGCCGCACTAGCTGCCGTCGTTACCGTCGCCGCCGCCGTCATCGTTGTCTTGCTCGTCGTCCGTCCAGAGAGATGGGGAGACTTGACCAACCTTTCGACGACCGAAACCGGACCCTGGGGCGGCTGACCCCGCTTGGACGTCTGCCGTTTGTTCTGGAACCAGATCGTGACGGTCTTGTAATCCCTGCGTGGAGGGGACACAATCGAGTGGGGAGCCCTCACACACGGTGGATCGATGACTCACATGCCCAGCTCGACCGCGAGGTCCTTTTTTTGCTGACGGGATGGGTGGGTATTTCGTCTGAACATGTCTTCGAGGCGGGCGAGTTCTGCAGTGGATACGCGGTGGCGAGATTTTTTGTTGCCGGACGTCGTCGTCGTCGTCGTCTTCGAGATACCGGTGCCGTTGTCGCGCGGGCCGCAGAGGTTCTCTTTGCCGCCGACTGATAGTTGGGCGGCGGCGGTGGTACGACGGGTGCTTCTGGGTGCGGTGCGCATTAGATCTGTCGAAAGGTGTAAAATTGTGGGATAGGCTGGACGAGCAACACGCTCAGGGGGAAAGTACTAGTGCGGCTAACAGTCATTTGCATCCGCCGAAGGCGAGGCGGGAAGACCCGATAGAGGGCCGGAGTTCGGCCCGGGGATAAAACCTGGGATCTGCGTGGAGCGATCTTGATTGTCGAATGATAGCCTCAGTGATGCGTTGTCCGTGAGTAGAATACACCCTCAACGTCAACGCTACCAACGCGTTCCAAGTCCTCTGACGTCGAAGTCACCTTGCCGATCAGAATCATCAACTTCCTCTCCATTGGTACTAAATCTAATCAGTTTGGATTATTCACATTTTCAATGGATACAGGGCGTCACTGAGGGTGCCTTGATCAATCTTGCAGATGTTTTGTCGTCGAACGAAGGTGCAAACGGGTGCCTGAGTTACAAACAGTAGTATCCTACACATCAACAACTAGAAAGATACTACTGACTACAAGAATGGTCTGACTGGGTCATCCAAAAGGATTTTGAATGCCGTATCAACATCAAAAGGTTGAACGGGACCATCATCGGCTCTGTTCAATGCATGCTTCAATGCACGGATGCACTTCCTCGCCAACTTCCAATTCTGTTCATGGCCTTCACCAGCTGAAAGATCCCATCGTCTATGGCCTAATAACAAAAAGTAACTCTTTTCCCCCCGGCACCGAGTAGCATCTTTTCCAAGCCATCCATCAAGCGGCCGTTCTTTCTCGTCGCGGGGCTTGCCGTTGCTATACTGAAGAGTGATCCAAATTAAGACCCACATAAACGACTCCGCATCGTGTTCGTATAAATGTCTTCGTCCACCTCGAGGCGCGAAATCGTTAAGGAGCGCAAACGCCATGAACAGGACTGTACCAATTTGTTCGGTGCCAGTAGCAGTCCCCGGTATCGATGCCAGATCGAAATCGTTTAGTACACCCACAATCCTTCCCTTATCTCTGCGGTACATCAGATTTGATTCACTGACACCCCGGTGATAAACCCCGTTTTTCCACAGAGCAAGGTGACCTTGATGCAAGAGTGAGCAACCTGGTTCAAATGTATCAACAGATACGACTTACACTTCACGGTTGCTCACCAGGCTTGTAAAAACTCATTGTCAACGAGTTCATGGATTGGTCTCAGCTTTCGAAAGATGATCATATGTAAAACGCGAGAGCCTTGAGACGGTAGACCGAGACGCTCCCGAATCTTCGCAGTAGACGTGTCCTCGAATTTCCTGTGCCATAACATCTGTGGAACGTGTCCGTTCACGTCATCATGGTGCTTCGCAATATCGTCCACTTTCTTCAAGATGTCAGGCTCGCTCGTGCGCTTCGTCTCTGGCCAGAAGACCTTGACAACTATGTCATCCTCACCAGAGAGATTCCTGCTCTCTGCAGAGATCTTTGCAGAGAACACGTTGGTAGCCCGGCCACTTAAACCAAAGCGCGTAACCCGATCCGCATCCGACAGGTCAAGCGTAATCTCGATCTCCTTCTCGTCGTCGCTACACAGGGTCATTGTCTGAGATTCCCGCGGCTTAAACGTTGGGTCGATGTGTTGATGTAAGCCCCAGTCCCGATTGTCGAAGCGCTGCATTGCGAGGAGCAGAACTAGAAACCGCGGAAGATCTTGAACAAAGTTGAATCCAGAGCATTGAATGGCGCCTTCTCGGTCGTACCGCCAGAGGTAAAGCACGTCACCTATCATAGTCTATTGTGTAAATATGGCATCAAATAAATGAGAATACTAGTACCCACCAACGATAATGAGTCCATGTACATGTAGGCGACCAACGCGAGCAGAAAACATTTCCGCTGCATAACTACCAGCCTGGACGATGGAATTGTGGACCTTTTTCTCATCAATCGTTATGCGTTTTGTGTCAGATTTAGAGGGACTGAAGTGGGCAGAAGTCCGTTCGTGGTCGTTTGAATCGGTCGCCATGCCCTCCCCTTCCTGATGAGAGGACTGTCCAACTAGAAAAAAAGGTTATGGTGAAGTCAATATATCGTGGAAATACTCACAGGGATCGAGGGAAGACAATTGGAGGTCGGCGCTAGACGACGCAGGTATGGCTGGCGGATTCGCAGCTTGGTGAGACTGAACCGCCGGAATTCCGAAATATTCTTCTGCGGGTGCGGTATATTGCTGGCAGGTGTACGATTGCGGAGGGGTTTCCATTGGTTTCACGGGTTTCTTGAATTCCACGAAGGTGCGGACGCTGCGCCACTGGAATCGGTTTTTCGGATGCTTCGTAACCACTCTGAGTAAGAAATCATCTGCACGATAATTGACTTCTTCGCAGCCGTGGGCAATGCGGGCGGCTGATTCCGATACGACGACGACATCTGGCCTGCGCTCCGACCGTTTGCCTTGGTGTTCGTGTCTAAGGATGGACGGGTCGTGGACGTGGAAACAAATCAAAGGGTGATTATTATCCCTTCGAATGCCTTCAACCTCAAGTTCCCGGAGGATCAGGAGAGCAGTGTTCGCCGCTTCCACGAAGGGAGGATATAGTTTATCTTTGGTCTCTTTGTGTATCCTTGAACTACAAGAACCTATCAGAATTCGTCATGAAGTCGTGTCATCAAATCGTACTATGTTTCGAGGTTCTCCCTGACTTTGCATGGTTTTACCTTGATATCCTTGTTTTTCGCCTGGGCCTTGCTGTTGCAGATTGGAAGAACTTTCTGCAGACACTCCTCGAACAAGCGTGTCTTTCGATCTTCGTCGAACAACTGCTCTCGCTCCTTACTAGAACCCACGAGCAAGTATTTCAGCATGTCGTCAATAGAGCACTTTTGAAATTCTTCAACGTCTGGTATGATCCATGGGAAAATAACGGGCACTCTGTAGCGCACGTTGAGGCGACTCGGAGGGACAAACAAATGAGAAGATAAGTACTGACTCTGCTCGAGTTGGGTTAATTGGGGATAGGAGTTAGCCTCATCTGGGACATTGAATTCGGAACATGTCACGTGTGGCTTTTACTTATGTAATGTGGCCGTGTTGCGCCAGAATGCTCGGATATGGAATGGCCTGGACGCTCTGAAAGGAGAGACAATTATACTCGCTCATTCCCCATAATACTATTTAGAAGTCTCATCGCAGCCTACTTACGACCTCTACGTTCCGTCCACTCGAACGCGTCTGGCGTTGCCAGCTCGATGAATGTCCGGTCTCCCAGCCTTGACAGTGACCATCCTTTCTTGTTAGCGTAGGCAGTGTCGTTCACCTGGATCTCGGTGCGCTGGACTCGACTTTGGTCTGCTCGGGCAGACGCTCTCCGGGTCTCCAGATGCGCTTGTCCGAAATGGCGTTAGCGGGCGTAGGGTTGGCGCGAGCATTGGCCCTTGAAGCTTGAGGAGCGATCGTTCGTCGATGCAGATAAGATAGACAGCGAGGGATGTGTGAGCTCTAGAATCTGCTCCAGGGGAAGAAGGCGAGCGAGTTGGTGGACGCAGAAAGGCACTGCAGCGACCCGAGAGAACGGAAGAACGCTCGAGAGGACCTATTTTCCAAAGTCAATGCCGTACTGGAAGCGGAAACAAATATACATACTTGAATATTCGTTCAAGGTATACAAATGAGGGCGTAACAAGTCCTGGACAGTCAACCAGTGGACGTCCGAGGTCCAGAAGAGGGTTTGAAAATGTTTCGTCTAGTCGACATAGTTAGATAGGTCAACGATGGGCAGCGCGATCACACACCTTGCCGGGGGTTCATAATGCACGTACTCGTGTGGTTCCGACGAATATCGCATTTAAGAGAGACAACTTGCCCACGTTTGGTTGTCCTGTGAAAGCAAAAGTCACTGATCTGTAGGCACCCACGAGACCAGAATTATCCCATACCAATGACTGACCATTAATTTGCGTCTTTCGCGTGTCACGCGCCTCGGTCTCCAGTCAACCTGACGTGACAAACGTTTAACGCTCGGAGGAAGCCGCAGGAGCGCATGCAATATATGTACGTGATGAGGTTTCAAAGTCACATGACCGCGACGCGATTGTTTGTATTAGTGATCGTTCGTGACGTTCTCCTCCTGACCTCAAACATATGTGCTAGGTAACGACAACGCAGCGCCGTTTATTCTCTCTTTTTCGCTCGGTGTACATAATGACTACCACCCCTTCTCCGTCAGCCTCAACCACCCTGGACCCATCTGACTCCTATGTTCCATATGCCAGGCGGCGTAACACCCCTGCGCAGCTAGATGCCCTCTACAAAATGTTCGAGGCAACTCCGCATCCTACCCGCGCACAACGTCAGGCGCTCGCCAGCGAAACCGGCATGTAGGTTGTTTGGCCCTCCTTTCGGCCTTCCCTAACCAATCCTCTAGGGAACTTAAATCTGTCACCAATTGGTTTCAGAACAGACGTCAGACCGCCAGGAGGAAATCTCTCTCTTTCAACGAAAATAATTATACGAAGATGCGTCTTCCACACAGTCCTTCACGTCATCGACATCGGCGTTCAAAGACACCACTCGATCGCTCCAAAATCTCGCTCGATCATATCGCCGCGCTCTCGGAACGCCCAAGCTTGACTTTGCAGATGAACTCGCAAAGACTACCGCTCACTCCGCGCAAGAGTAACGTCCAACAGAAAAAACTATCGAGCCCGGAGCTCTGGACACATATGCTATCATCCCCTGTCGTTCCTTCGTCTTCTCCGGATACCGAGGAGGCTCGTTTGGCGGTTCTATCGTCGCGAGCCAAGATCCTTTTTCCCTTGGACTGGGCTTGCCTCAAAGCGCGGCAGAAGAAATGGATCGACGAGGATGCAGACGGGTTGCCCACGCATCCTGCGTCGAGATGTTGTGGAGTGGTCGAGGAAGACGGGACAGGGCCAGATGTAATCAATCTCCGGACCGGCACCACTACACACAGCGATGCCTTGAGCTTGAACAAGGACTATACCATATTCTCTCGTCCCAATCTGGCGCCGCAGTTTGAAGACGTGGAGGCAGCCATGACGCTCCTGGGCTTCAAGATGTCGTCGTGATCGACTCCAGTCATCGTTGGAGCCCAATTTCGGTAACTGTTATCGTATTCTATTCTAGTTATTCTTCAGTATTTGCCCTTTCGTAGCCAGCTGTTTGTGTTCTGGTACTCCTCCGTACGCTTTCTCGGTTGCACATAGTAGCGGGTTGGACGACATGTTCTACTTTTAGATTGTGCATTTTATCCACGCTGGGTTGTAGACAACATTCATGCAGTAGGATCTTTGCTTTCAAACTTGTCTATCGGCATCTGCAAATGAGATCTGATATTTTCACGATCGATCGACCAGGTGACGTCACCATATCTGCCGCCCAATTAGGCTCGTTTTGTGGGAAACGTGACATGTTTGAGTTCAATTTCCCAGATTGGCAGGCTGACTCCTATCCCCCGTTAATCCAACATGACCAGCACAATCCCGGAACCACAGCAGAGACAGCAGCTTGATGGCCCTGCATTGCAGAGCACGCCAAGTATACCTGCGGTTAGCGAATATGATATTGACACTGATAAGTCAGAGTCAGTACTTATCTTCTCATTTGTTTGTCCCTCCGAGTCGTCAACGTGCGCTACAGAGTGTCCGTTATTCTCCCATGGATCATACCAGACGTTGAAGAATTTCAAAAGTGCTCTATTGACGACATGCTGAAATACTTGCTCGTGGATTCTAGTAAGGAGCGAGAGCAGTTGTTCGACGAAGATCACCAGATGCGCTTGTTCCAGGAGTGTCTGCAAAAGGTTCTTCCAATCTGCAACGGCACGGCCCACGCGAAGAATAAGGACATCAAGGCAAAATCGTGCAAAGTCAGGGAGAACCTCGAAACATAGTACGATTTGATGACACGACTTCGTGACGTATTCTGACAGGTTCTTGTAGTTCAAGGATACACAAAGAGACCAAAGATAAACTATATCCTCCCTTCGTGGAAGCGGCGAACACTGCCCTCCTGTTCCTCCAGGAGCTTGAGGTTGAAGGCATTCGAATGGATAATAATCAGCCTTTGATTTGTTTCCATGTCCACGACCCGTCCGTCCTTAGACACGACCACCAAGGCAAACGGTCGGAGCGCAAGCCAAATGTCGTCGTTGTATCGGAATCAGCCGCCCGCATTGCCCACGGCTGCGAAGAAGTCAATCATCCTGCAGATGATTTCTTACTCAGAGTGGTTACGAAGCATCCGAAAAACCGATTCCAATGGCGCAGCGTCCGCACCTTCGTGGAATTCAAGAAATCCGTGAAACCAATGGAAACCCCTCCGAAATCGTACACCTGCCAGCAATATACCGCACCCGCAGAAGAATATTTCGGAATTCCGGCGGTTCAGCCTCACCAAGCTGGGAATCCGCCAGCCATACCTGCGTCGTCTGGCGCCGACCTCCAATTGTCTTCCCTCGATCCCTGTGAGTATTTCCACGATATATTGACTTCACCATAACCTTTTTTTCTAGTTGGACAGTCCTCTCATCAGGAAGGGGAGGGCATGCCAGTGGCGACCGATTCAAACGACCACGAACGGACTTCTGCCCACTTCAGTCCCTCTAAATCTGACACAAAACGCATAACGATTGATGAGAAAAAGGTCCACAATTACATCGTCCAGG
>JBBPOJ010000044.1:0-57992 GCA_038091395.1 Leccinum rimulosum
TAATGGAATGGAAATTTCGTGTCCCTCGGATGTAGAGGACGGACAGGTGGAAACTTGAAAGAGAGCGCTTTCGACTCGTCTTGCCAGTCGATCATGTGGTGGGGTGTATTGGGCGGGGGTATTTTATATGTCGACGTGCGTTATCGATTTAGTTTTTGGCTTTGATCTGACCTTCGTCGTCGATCATTGATATAGTTTGACGTGGCCGCGGCCGGTCCGGATCAGCAAAATACATTCTCCGTGGTGGACGTCGATGCACCCAAACCAAAAGCGATTTGTTGATCATGAAGAGATCCCGAACGCATGCGGTTGCATGTCTCAGAGCAGTGGCTCCGGAAGCCCTGTCATGCTTAAGCGCGGCCTCCCACTTCTCTTCCTCAAACACCGGCGAGGTACCCAAACTTATATATACATCAGATACTTTTGAGCGTGCGACGGAAACCGTTGGCGCGCCGGGCAGTATGTATAGTGACAGTTCGTCCGCGAATCATACAAATTGACCGTGACACTGGCAAATGTCCAGCCGCTATCAGCATTTGAATCAAAACATATTCTTGAGAAATCCCTCGAACGGGGATAGGCTTTGTGCCGGAGATCTTCCCTTTCAATTTTCTAGTGGTTTCGCATTATACCAATGATGGTCTCGTAGCGGGTCATTCTTTGTTCAATTCTTTGATCCCATCTGGATCGACGCCATAGGCCCGGGTATGCCCATGTTCCCTATATTGTTCGTGGTTTCTGAAGTCAATGGGATAGGATGGAGATACGGTACATCGTGTAAGTGTCAACCATGGACACTCGTGTGGACACGAGCGGACGTAAAACGACAGGTACTTTGTGTGGAACGTCTTCCGTGGGTCGCTTTCGTCTACGAGAAACGTCGGGTCGCACGCTCGAAGAGTTGTCGTTGTCATTTCTACGCGAGCGGAGATGCTAAGCTTGCTTATGTAATAATAAGTAAAGGTTTGCTTCACTAGGATGTCCATGTAACGGAATGCTAGACTGTGGCGGTCTCGACGATTCCAATTTTTCGTGGCCCTCGCTCTACAGCCCAGCGAATGAAGTCGGATTTGTAGGGCCGGCTTATCGGTCTGGCGGTCGTTATTTGTCTGATGCCCAGGGTGCGTCCCCTCCCCTTTTCCTTCGCCGTGCTCCCACGCACACATACAGCAGACATATTCAAGTACACGCTTTACTGGACATTGATCTTCCACCTTCCTTTCAATTTCGTCGCGGGAGTTTATGCGTTTTTGAATTTTGTGGTTCCGCCTCGGGTAAGGGAGGATGGCAAGGAAGAGGGTGAAGACGAGGGTGAGGGTGGGGACCAGGAGGATGGAGAGCTCGTTCAACTCACGACGATGCACCCGTCTACAGACGGAGACGCAGTCCCTGGACCGTCCACTGCGTACTCCCCACCCACGTCCTCGCCTCCCTCGAACCAGAACCAGAACAAAGAATCCAGAGACAAGAATCCCACCCTCCGAACGCGTAAAGGGAGGACCAACCTCCGCCGATCCCGCTATACCTTTTCTTTACTGGTCTTGCTCGCCTTTCTGGCCTATGGAGTGTTGAGCTCTGTTTTGGGCGCTGCAATACTCGCGTGGGTGATCGTGTGGGTGTATCGCGAGGGGGGGTTTTGCGTGTCGACGTGCGTTTTTCGATTTTCGTTGTCTTGGTCTCGCCTGTGACTGACTGACGACACTTTTAGGTGGATCCCGTTCCTGTGGGCGGTGATCCAGTCGTTGATCGCGTTGCTCGAGTACGTCGTGCATCCTCTGTGTTTGTGTGTGTGTTGACGGAAAGTAGGATATGGCCATCGATCATCGACACCTCTTGACGCGGACGGACGGGCGCACACGATGGGTAATGCTACTTTATGCTCTGGATGCGATGATGTCGTCGTGTGACATATAATGATGTATAGTGATCATATACATGAGTACTGGTTTGTAGGCCCATCGAGAACAAAACGGAAGGGCGGACGCGGACATGAGTGCGCTGCGGGCGGATCCGTGGAATAATTCAGATGCTGACCTCGAATGTGAGGCTACCAAATTGACACTTTGGTGGCACAACTCGAAAGACTATAATCTCTCCTCGTTCCGCATCATCATGGCTTCCATGTATTCTTTGGGTTGCTTCGCTGCCGTTCCCATTCACCCCATACAAGTTCGAAAGGCGATTTGGAGGTATAGTCTTGATAATCGGAGGTATCCTTTAAGGTCGATGTCTCTCAGAGCTTGGGCCTGCTTCTGATGATAAGAATTGATGTTCATCATTGCTCGATTCATGCTTGGTTTTGTTAATATCTTCTGTCTTCCTGATTGGAGGTGCGTCTTCAAATCGAATTCCACTTGCCCATCAGTTACCTGCACCACACAGAACTCTCGCATCCAAAGGAGCGACCTATCGTGGGTCTCAGGCCTTTTCGGTGTTTCCTATCACATTGGTAAATCGAATGATAGTTGACTAGTCTTTGAGCTGATCGGATCATCATAGTAGGTTGCATAGCTGCTGCCGCTGTGACGCTAGGGACCTTTGCGATGACCAGAAATTGGGTGGAGAATCCCATCTCTCCTTCAGATGGTTCCCAGTCTCCTTCAAATATCTCTTATCTGGTTTGTCTCGGAGTCTCTTTGTTGGCTTAAATCTCAGGGAAGGGGGAGCGAAGCACTCGCTGTCCTAGTCAAATTCGGAGTTCGCCCAGCAGAATATACTCAGATGGATGAAACGCTCCAACAGAGTCTGAGGATCGCCGAGACGAACCAGAAGGCGGTGTTTTCGACACCAGGGATGCGAAAGCGGATCATTTTTGCAACATTCCTTGGTCTGTGTGTCGCACTGACCGCTTACCATTCATGCTAACAGTGATCTCCTTGTTCTGATCTTGGATAACATTGTAAACCTGGTTTATGTTCTCGGAAATTCGTCAATGTAATAATTTTAGGGTTGATTTTGCCTCGATATCCTCGACGATGCTGTATTTAGTGAGTAATGTTATCACTTGTATCGTTCTCATTATCATTATCAGGTAAGTAAATGGTAAAACAGTAACAGGTTAATGTCTTACCATTTACGTACCTGATGACGGGAAAGGTTATTGTGCTCAGTGCTTTCACTGTAGCCAGTGCAGAGTATGGATGAAGAATATATGCTCTAGTGGTGCTAGTGTCAGTGTCAAGCTCACTCTAAGTGTTATACTTACGTCGGAGTCTCTTCTGCAGGTTCCGGCTGCTGACCTAGGATTTATATTCAGGTGTTTGGACTTTAATAATCAGTGTTACATCTTTCTTGTTCGTCTTGAACAGTGCTTGTAACAATGTATCGTGACCTGATAAGCTAAGACGGGAATCGTTGTTTTGATAGAGCTCTTGCCGGATCTCATGTTAGAGCCAGCGAAATTGCCATTGATTTGTGGTGGAGCCCCAGTGGGGGATTGATCGTCCAGTTTTTGAATCCTATCGGGATTTACGCCCTAGGTATGTCCATGCTATCTATATCTTCACTTGTAGCTCTGAATAATCCAGTGTTGGGGAATGGTACTAGGATAGAGATGGTACATAACGTAAGTCTCTTTTGTAGACATGCGTTGGGTGGCGATAAGAGTTGCACCGTCAGGTACTGGATAAGGATATTGTCCAGGTTGTGTTTGTTTACCTGATGCCCCCGGAAACGTCGGATCGCACGCTGGAAGAACCCGCGTTTCCATCTTCTCCGGAAGGGTATACTATCTACATACTCGTGCTAATACACGCCCATCGACAGTGTTTGAAGAGGATCGTTTGAGGTACTTCTTGATCCTCTGTGTCAATATGAATGACCTTTGAAGAAGTGTGCTCCTGGTAGGTTCACCTGCGAGTGTTCCATATTTCGGAGCTGCTGCATGGACACGAAGGAAGTGAGACGTACGGTACCATGGAGGATCATATAGACATCCTAGAAGACCCGATGAGCCTCAGCCATCATGAGATCCGCCTATCCTTTACTCGGCGACGGGAACGCGGCGGACAACAGCCCGAACGGCGTCAGACGGTGCAAAGTTGAGTTTGTACATACCATATAGTGGCCGATGACACTGGCGATTCAATATAAATGGTCGACAAACATAGAAGAGAAGTTGAAAGTTTTCAAAAAGGAGTGAATGGCCGGGAATCGCCGTTGAACTCGGACTGTCACTCAGAATCAAAAGCATCGCGCCTCGATGCGATGGCTCAAGGGAAGCTTCTTCTCCTTCTTTCGCTTCCCTTTCTTCTTCCCCAAAGACATCACATGATGTCATACGCGAGAGGTACCCCCGTCGCGATGGCTATCTCCGCCTGCCCTGCCACGACACCAACATTGATAAGATATAGTATTACATAACACATCACTTTTCTTTCACCTTCGACTGTTTCTAGAAAGTGACCTTCGAGAAGACAAGAAGAAGAAATGTTCAATCGCGACCTATTCAAGGGGAGAAAAAAAGGCAGTTACCATTGTGAGATGATGATTGAAGCAGTATTATGCCGTACACGACCCCGATCTCCCGCACCGGACACGAATCGCGTACTACGTGCATACTGTACGTGAAATTCTTTATCAACTGAAAGACCCCGCCAGACGCGCCCGCGAACACGCTGTATGCATGACCTGCTCATGTGCGCCATCCTCGGCGAGGCGACTCCGCACACACGCACGTACCACGCACTCTCACACTCCCCCCCTCCTCTCTATCATATCGAAAAGTCGTTCTAGAACGTCGTTGCCTCCTTGTAGCCGATTTCCCCTCCCCCCTCTACCCTGCCCTGCCCTGCCCTTCCCTGCCTCACAGTGCCCTGATCTAGTGATTTCGAGATTGAGCGAAATGCGCGCTCGGATGCGAGCGATGATTAAATAAACGGATGGCCCATTGGACGCACCCTTTCCTCTCATAAAATCGCCGAATGAATGATCGAGCTCGAGGCAAGTGACGATCGGGCCATCTCCGCGTCATCGCACGCATCTTGACACAGACTCACAGCAGACACTTCATCAGCTCTCCGTACGCAGAGCACAGCAGCACACTCGACCCGGTGGACGATGGCTCAGGGCCACTAACGGATGAGGCTTGATCCACTTATGGCGCCGACCCTGAAGGGAACGGGAGAACTTGGAGGCGTACGCGTTTTCACACATCGCCACGCTGCGGCACGGATGGTTTGGCACGATGAAAATCATGATGATGCGGTTATGGTGATATGGATGATGACCGGTGACCGGTGATGAGAGGGACTCCAAGGTGCGCTGTGTGGATCGGTGTGATCGCAGTGCAAATGTCCGAAGACGGGACGACGGCGCAGTGTTCAACGGACTTATCGTACGTATTTGCGGTTGGTTTCTCGGAACGGTGAATCGCCCGGGTAAGGAGGAATGGAGGGATAACATGACATGATCGAGTCGAATCGCCGCACCTGCCAACGGCGAGTCCGAGGGGATGAAACGACGGTCTGCGCTCGGGATCTCACGGGCTCGGAAAACATCCCGCAAATATGCATCGCCCCGTCACACGTTCGCATTCACGCACGACAGCCATGCTGGGCTAGTGGGTTGGGAGGATTCAGGGAAACCGGCCTTTAGGTTTAATGAGACGCACGTGTTGAGAGCATGATAGCCCGAAGTGCGGGTGGATTCACTGGCTTTCCTCTCTCTTTGCATCATCTACCGCTCGTTGGAGGGCCTGTGAAGCTCCGAGCATTCATCGCAGGCGCAGCGGCCGCGTGACAGTCTCCGAACTACACGATCAGATGAAAAGACCGAGAGAGACCGTCGCTGATCATCGCCACGACGGGCGATGCGATGATACGAATCGCCGTATTGAGAAGGAAATGAACGTACGATGGTAGGTATCTATGATAATAGAAACCGAGATGTCCACAGGATGGCATGCCTCGCGCTATCAGGCCTGGCCTCAGTGCTCCATCATCAATGACATCTTTCATTGCGCCTTTCCCCTCTCCTGTGGTGCTTCGAGGGACATGTGGAATGTTTGGTCGTGCCAGCGTTCATGCCAGCTTGGCAGGTGACGTGATTCCCTTTTCCCCTGAGCCTCTCCGACGTCGTGAGGTGGATAGATATGATTTGTTGATGTTTTGGCCACCGATCAGAGGTCGTGCATCATGAGACCATCGAGCACTTCCGCATAGCCCCGCCAACTCGGGACCTGTGTTCTTGTTCTTGTTCTTGTTCTTTCCGCTTTTCACCCTGGGGTGCGTTCATATCGGCCTTTCAAGAGAGTTCGAGCCTGAGTGGTCGCCATCGGACACGTGGCGCGTCGTGTCGATAAATAAAATTCCAATACTTATGGTTCTGTCTAGGGACGACTTAGGTTCCCCGATAACGGGCCTGCTTACCTCACTGGATGTCGGACGTCGAGTGGCGGATCGGCGTCGCCGTCCGTCCGTCCGTATCTCGCAACCATCCCTTGGCGATGGCTGGCATGCCAGTGTATGCCCACAATGAGAGCTGAACATGATCAACTGAATCAGCCGAAGTACGCCAACGGATGTGTACGGATGTGAAAGTTCGATCTCGGCGCGCAATGCATCGAGCCGTATGGGTCACTTCGGAGGTCGTTACGCATCCCTCGGCCTCCTTCCTCCGTTTTGTCGTCCTCTCCCCACGTTGGCTGCGGCCGGTCCCGAACTTCAAGGAAGCCCGATTACTGTCGGGACGTCACGTTACTCAGTGGGGAAATCCGATTGATTGCCACTAGTAACTTACATACGAGTGTTCAGGCCTCAGGGTTGACCCTGAACTGACCGACGAGCTCAAATCGAGATCGGTTTCTTGTTCGCCTGGACTGGGGCTAGACAATGATACAGCCCACTGAGTGCACGCCAGCTGAGCCGGGCGATCGTTCGATGACTGGATTTGCATTGTCCCTTGATTGTCCGTGGGCAAGGGATCTTTCTTTTTTGAAAGTCCTCCTCAAGTGTTAAACGCAAGCCACACAGACAACAGTCTGACACTCTCTGGCTGGGGGGCTCCACCTGAGAGATTATCGATTATTTTTAGTGACCCGACATCGAAACGGTCCCCTAGTTAGTAGTAGTACCTGCGCCCGTTTCGGTTTCGGGGTGATGAAACGCGCCACTGAACTAGGACCAGCCCTCCGACGGCGGCGCTCTGCCTCAGAGTCCGTCGGGACTCGGCAGCTATACTATTTGTTGATTGATGTTAACCCACGACGTCGGTATCTCCCGTCCGCGTCATGTGTGGTATATAAGCCGAAGAGGGCCCGCAAAGAGCGTGCGTGAGCGTATTTGAATGTGTCGGCCCGGGACATTTTACACACGTCGAGTGATCGGCCAGGACTCCGCGCCCCTCCCTGTAGGGTCACACGCGTGCGGTTGGTTGTGACGATCAATCATATCATCATTTTATCATCATCATTAGTATCATCACCTCGGGGCTTGCCGCAGACAACTGAGCGAATCGAAACTATTATAGAGGCTATTGAAAATAATGAATAAATGAGCAAGATCGTCCCGTCGGTACGGTAACTTGGTTACTCTGACATGTCACTCGTCGTCTTCCGGCGTTTCCCAGCGTCGATGAACAAAGCGCGCCCATGCGCTCGACAATCAAATCTTTATTTCCATTTAATTTTTTCAATTAATTTTTATCTTATCTTTCCTTTTCGAAACGGGGATGAAGTGGACCAGGAGAGAATCGGGCCTAGTTGTCCTATCGTGAGGTCGCGAGGACAGGCGTTTTAATTTATGATGGACGTCTCCGACGAGTCGCAGACATCGCTTATCTGATACCTCTTCATTTTTTTCTTCCGCTTGAACAGATCAACGACCAATCTGTCACTTGGAAGCAGAATATGCCCCCGCTTCGGAGACCTGCGAGAGGGGGGATCTCAAGCGCGACATCAGTGGCAGATCGAAGGGACACGACACGTTTGGGGTAATTTGCAACTAATATATGCGATACGTATGATAGTAATGTCCTGTATCATAATCATATCTAGTGCGTTATCGAAACGAGGGCGCGGTGGTTGTTCACCAACTAGTACGAAATGCCGGGATACGAAACGCAAAACGGCACGGATTCGTCCCGTCGTTATCGCGAACACCCACGAGAGAAATTCTCGCGCAGGCATGTCCGCAATGCCGGATCGTTCGAGTCTGTGTGAGAGATCAATGTGAGCGGCATGGTCCGGCGTGTGTTTCAGACCGCCTGAAGGAGAGGAGGAAAAGATTATCCGGAGAAAGCAAAGACCGTTGCAGCGGCTTGCGACGGCGGGTGGGAAAAACGTGCGCGCGCCAGTTGGTCAGAGTAATGTTGTACATAAACTTATGTGTCGTCGATGCCGCCAACCTCGCAGGGCTTTGGTTCGCTTAGATGTTGATTGAGGACGCTGCCGTTGACAGCTCGGTCGCGCGCTCGGTTGTGATGGAAAAGTTGAGAAGATTTCAGACCGATGGACGTTTGTTTCACTCTATGCTGCTCTGGAGAAAGACGAGTTGCGATAATTTTATTCATCATTTATATTTAATTTTGCACCATTGAGTCGGGGGTTATCTGACTGCAACGGGGAACCGACTTTATTAGCCGATCGTGCCATTCAATCAGATCCGGCGGACCTGGCCACGGACACTTGTGATCAAACTTTATGATCTAAAGCGACGAGAGAAAAACAAAAGATCAAAAAAGGAAAAGAGGGACGGGACCTTTTTTTTTGCTCGGCGCGGTCGACGAGAGAGGCTGATCAGTGTGTCCCCAACGTCCCGCAAACATCCATTCATGTGTTCACGCCCCGAATTCACGGCTTCGATCAGGTCTTGTCTTATCTTATCAGGGGTCCAATGTAGGCCGGACACGTATGTTCTTTCGTGTATGAGCGGACGGCGATAGAGGGATGTGACGAAGGGGTGCTGACGCAATGATACTAGGAGACGCCCCTCGGACGAGTCGCGAAGAACGCTCCACATTGTAACATGTCGGGCACGGACACTCACGGAGGGCTCTGAGAGATGATCACGTACAGCCCTGAGGGAATGATGTGACGGCCCGCTGTTGGAATGTAGACTGTCGCTATAGTAGAAAGAAAGAATAGTCTATCAAAGTAGGTGAGCGCGTGGACGCCACCCTGATTAGTCTAAGAGGTGATCATCCACGGTCTAAACCTTGGATAAAAATTGCACACAAGAGACTGAGATCAGAGATGGGAAGAATTGCAGGTGGGAGATAAGATTGGCCTGGGAGGATAGGACGCCACAAAACAAAGATGTGCAAATAGGAATTGGCTTATTATTATTTATTATTTTTGCAGGATGAGAAAACGGAACGAATTCAGATTTTGTAACTGGAGTAATCTGATTGGCTAGATTGGGTTATCTATTAGTTTATCGGTTCCCGTCGAGGAGAAATCTTAAACTCTTCTGGCCCCGCTTCTCCTCCTCAACCACCTCCCTCCACAACCACCGCATAGATATCGTCCTCCTCATCATCCCCCTCCTCGTTTACATCCACTTTGCTTCGTTCGTATCTCTGAATTCCTTGTCTTTCATTCACACCTCCCTGACGATTCCCACTTATCTAGTCTCGTACTCAAAATTTCTCTTTAATCGCATCTCTAGATATACCTCTTTTTTTTTTCTTCAAAAATGTCCCCAATCGTAATGGAACCCCCGGCGCTGAGCATGCACCATCTCTCCCGCATACAACAGCAGTTCTCTGCCAGCACTCCTGACCCTCATGCACCCTCTTCCCCCGCCCTCACCGACGCAGCAAACGCGCTCCACCAGCGCATCAGCTCTAGCGAATTCTCTACCTTTGAGCAGCTCCTCGCGCAGAAAAAGGATCGCATGCAGCCACCCTCCACTGACGAGCTGCCCAACGCGTCTAGCAACCCCCCCGCGCAGCAGCTCACATCTGGTCACAAACAGTCGGACCAAAAGCAGCAACAGCAGTCGCATCCCCTAGATCAAGTCGCCGCGCCCCCGCCCACCCAGACCGCACAGCCTCAGCAACAACCCCAGGCTCCACAACAGCAGCGTACAGGCTGTACCAACTGCGGGACGGTCGACACGCCTCTCTGGAGACGCGACAACCAGGGCAAGACCATCTGCAATGCTTGTGGTGAGTCGATTCCGTCCGTTTTCATACCATCTCCTTTCATTTCCTCCTTCATCGCCGTCACGTGTCAGCGCGTGGCACGCCTTGGGTCGCGGGCGCCCGTTTCGTCCATACACGCTCCCTGCTAGCCGGTCGATGTATATCATAGTGCTGCGTTGCGGCTACATCTACACCGCGTGTTCTTGGCATGTCATCTCGGACATGATGGCGATTGGCCCTTGTTCCTTTTTTCCTACGCTCTTCTTTATACCTACCGTCTTGTCAGTGCAGTAGCAGTGTGTACTGATTGAAATGTGTCCAACTCGTGGGCACTTTGCTTCCCGTTTCTCGCTGTTTATCGTCTATAGGTCTCTACCTCAAATCACGCAAGGTGGCTCGTCCCACTTCCCTGGCCCGAACTCCAACACCTTCTGCTACTTCTACACGACCCCCATCTCAGCCTCCAAACGGTGGTGGGGAATCCGACATGTCAAATCTTAATCATGCATCTACAGCTCCGGCAGCGTCATCTCCTGCTCAAAATCAGCACTCCAAAACTACGGATGCACCCTCATCCTCCTCGCAGACAGAGCAGCCCGCTCAGCTTCAGCAAAAGTCCATTGCAAAGCCGACTTCCTCTGCAAAGCTTGCTTCTGCCACAGGTGCGCACACCAATGCTGGTGGGGGCACGTGTCCTGGGGATGGACGGTGCGATGGCACTGGAGGATCCAGCGCATGCGCTGGCTGCCCGACGCTGAACAACACTCTTGCAGTATCTGGGAGGCTCGACGGCGAACCCGCCACCACGAATGAGACCGCGCCTGCCGTCACGCAGGCAGCATCATCTCCCGCTGCCGACACTTCCTCGCCCGTCGCCGAGGCTGACAGCCCCGCTCCCCCAAAGAAGGCCAAGTCCGCCGTCGGAGCTCTTAGTTGTGCAAACTGCGGTACCAGCACCACCCCGCTCTGGAGGAGGGACGATGTGGGTAACAACATCTGCAATGCATGCGGTGCGTTTCTCTCTCGTTTCATTTCTGCTGTGCTGGGGCGTGTTTCATTGTTGTCGTCATTGTGTATGGGATGCTTGGGATTTCTCGTAAATGGACGAGCTGGTGCACGTTGATTCCCACCGTGGATACGTGCATGTCCTATCGCTTCGACAGTCGGGGTGTTTGATATCGATATCATTTTTTCTTTTTTTTTCTTCTGCCGCTTCTCTTTATCTTATCTGGGAGCCCCTTTCCCTTCGTCTTCCGCTGAGATGTTTTCGTCTTTTTCTCATTGCGTTGTCGTCTCAGTCGAGTATCGTTGGACTTGTTAGGCTAATTGCCATCCTATCAATAGGTCTGTACTTCAAGCTCCACGGCACTCATCGCCCCAACTCTATGAAGAAGACCGTGATCAAGCGACGGAAACGTGTTCCCGCCGCAGCTGGCATGTCCTCGGCACGCATAACAGATCATCAAGCGGCAGAAGCCCTCGTTGGAATCGGTCAATCTGGTGGCAGTCAGCACACGAACACGGGTGGAGAGGAGAGTGATAACGAGGTCGAAGAGCCACAACCTCGGCGAAAACGTGCTCGAAGAGGAAAGAGTGATCGTGAGAAAGGCCGTGCTCGGGAGAAGGACGAAGACGAGGATATGGGCGACCCTGAAGACGAGTTACCACAGGAAAGTAGCGGACGACGAGGCAAGGGTGAGCGTGCATCCGCACGGAAAGCCTCTCGGGACTCTCACAGTTGGGCTGAAGGTGCACTGAGTATGCATCACCAAATCGTGGAAGCACTCGGCGGCGATCGTGGTCACTCCCTCCCTCGCTCTGCGCAACCAGGACCCGAGGTGGACCGCTTTGCTCACCATCTTGGACGCGTTCCCTCTGGTCATGGAGCGTTCATTGCATCACCTCACGCTGGTCTCGATCTGCCTCCTTTGAATGCCGCATTGGATCGATATGGGTACGGTCCACCAAGTCTTCTCGGTACCCGTGATTTCAGCGGTACACCCGCCAGCTATATGCGGTCCAGTTCTAATGCGCCTAGCAGAACCCATTCCCCATTGAACCCTGGACTTGCTGCGGGCGTCGGCTATGTTCTGCCTCTGCCGCATGGTGTGGGTCATGGGTATTATGGCCTCGGACATGGACACTCGCCCCCTCCCCACGACGCACTCAACGGAGTATTGACGGCAGTCGTGCCTACAGCGGCCGAGCTGCGGCAACATTATATGGAGTTGTTTGAGCATCGGAGACGATTGGAGGAGTTGTTGGAGAAGACGGACAAGATTATGACAGGCGTCAAGCGCGGACTGGACGAGATGTTAGGTGCTGGTGTGCCACAACCACAGCCGCCCTCTCAGCCCCAAGCACAGCCACACCATCAGACACAGACGCTTGCTCAGCCCACACCTCAACAGCCTCCTCCGACCCACGAGCAGCCTCCTCAGCAGCCTCCCCAGACCGGATTGAATGCGACGGTGGCCCCCGTTCCCCTTGCCCGCACTGGTGAGCGGGAACGGAGCCGCGAGACGATTTGGCCTGTCGAGTCAGCTCCCCCACGGGAATGAAGAGAGGACGTCAAGACGACAATACCATCCCTGCTCAAAAATATATATATGCCTTGCTTTCGTTTTTTGCTATCGTATGTTCGCTCTATGGTCTTTCTCTCGAACCCCACTCGCATCTCCCGTCGCCGTGTTCAAGAACAGGCTGGTTGGCCCCCTTTGACCCAGCTGGACGTTTAACATTATGCTGAGTAGCCGTCATCTATTTCACACACACATGTCGTTTTCTTGGCTATTATCTATGCTTCCCTCTCGCTCCTTTTTCCCTTTAAGTACTATGCTTTCGTGTGCATATAGGCTTATTTGTTGTCGTCGTTTTTGATTGTCATTTATCACCTTTTTTTGTTCCTCTACTAGTCTAGCTTCGTTTTTCTTTCTTCATCATTTTCTTTCTTCAGTTGTTTTTGCTGCATCATATTTCATTCAATTTTTTACAAAACACTTTTATAGTCCTCATCATACCTCCCACCCCCCACCTTCTGGCATTCGTTTGGTATGTAATATCTATTTTTCCGTCGTTTTCTTGACTTGGATACAGTACATGCGTCCCGTTCCCCCTCGTTGCCGTCGTTCGTCGTATGTGCGAAGGAGGATTGGGGAGATATGGCGTCGCGGTTTTCGTCTAATACATTATAGTTGTCGTTTATACGTCATTTTTTTCTGGGATTCGGTGTCGGTGATGCGTGATCAGGGTAAGACCGTCGATCAACCAAGTCTTGCTGCAAGTGCCTTTGAGAGGAGTGTGCAACAGCACGAATGGCAGCTTGTCTGTATAAACGTTAACGAGACTGGATAAAGAAAAGAGAGGTAATGATAGACTCGGTGAACAGATATACAATGTGCCACAATCACGGATAGATCACTTGAAGCCTTCTCGTTACGCCCGATGAAAAAAAAAATAGCTAATGTGGCCACGGAGATGGGCAAGGTTCGTTGCTTCCCTTCCCCAGTCTTTTTCACCCACTTGGCTCAACGGGAGGTCAAAGAACTCGGGAGAGCCTGAACGATCATCGATGGCGATCAGGCAGGTGGCGTCACCACAATAGCAATCCTGTCGAGATCGAGAATTACTCCATGCCTGCACTGTACACGCCGTTCTCGTTCGTTAATGCTCAGGCTGCGCCGACAGACCGATCAAAAGGAAACGAGCTGCCATGTTTACGTTGCAGATTGGTATCGATAGCCTGAGGGGAAAGATAGGATAATAGTAAAGCCAGAGACCCTGGTGTTCTGCGTAAACTCGTCAGGGTTGTTTTCTTATCAAGTGAAAGAATTCGAAGTTGTCATCGCCGGTGCTACGATGGACCAATCGATCACACAAGGCGTATATCTCGTAGTACGACCCGGTGAGGAGGGGACAGCTTGGTGTGTGGTGGGTTTGACTTCGCTCTGCCTGCCTCGTCCGCCTGGTCTGCGTGGCTCGCGTGGCTCAGCGGGGGTCATCATGCATCGAGGAAGAAACTTGAACCTGAGACGGCAATTGACCTATTTAGTACCAGCGGTCATCCAGTCTAGGGCAGTGTTGGCTGTGCCCCCTGCACGTCGTCTTCGTTTGATTTTGCTGTGCCTACCGACCGTCCGACAGATCAAGAGTGAGTTCAAGTTTCATGTGACATAGATACTGGGATGGTGGTTGACAGATGGAGATCGATAGGGTCCGTGTTGCGCACAGCGTGTAGATTTCTGTCGAGTCCGCGGGGAAAGGGGGAAGGAAGGGGGGAAAAAGTGAAAGAGGAAAGAAT
Source organism: Leccinum rimulosum (assembly GCA_038091395.1). Lineage (NCBI taxonomy): Eukaryota > Fungi > Basidiomycota > Agaricomycetes > Boletales > Boletaceae > Leccinum > Leccinum rimulosum. The sequence continues at coordinate 14,384 of JBBPOJ010000044.1, forward strand.
TGGTCTATCTGGCCGATCAATGCGGACTCGGAGATGGGTGAGTGGACTTCACTCCCCCCACCTTTCCTTGCCTGGCTCAACCAACGGGACGCCAAAGACGACGAGCTGGCGTGGCGTAAGTGGGTGGGTATCACAGCACTGTCGGTGCTGCACTTGTGCATGTCGTCCGCACTCACCTTGCACCGATCGAACCAACAGCGTCACGTTGTGTTGGCAGCAAAGTGAATCCTGGATAGGATATAGAGGGCCAAGTGACAGATAGATGAAAAAACCTGATGCATAGATTAATAGCAGGGTCCAGTCCCGCGTGACGTGCGGATTCCGGTCGAGTCCGCGGTGAAAGAGAGACAGGGATAGGGAGATAAAGAAGAAAAAGGGTTCACCTGGCTGATCGCGAGGCTTCGATCTTGATCTCCTCGAGATGCAGATTCAGATGCGTGTCGTCTCGCTGCGCGAGTGCGCGTGTGTGCGCACATGGAGAGAGGGAGAGAGATGAATCTAAGGCTGGAATGCGACGATGTCCTGTGCGTGCTGCGTGTGCCATGTGAGGCTGGGCAGAAAGGAACCCTCTGACGGACACAAACACGGCGATATATGTACTGTACCTATATATATGTGGCAGGCAAGTGATAGATGCAAACCATCTCTGAATTGCCGATCTTCAGTGGACAGGATCTTGACCGCCACAACTTCAAGTTGATGCATTCGGATGTAAGAATTGGATTTGCGCATCCCTGTGTGCCGTTTTTTTCCGAGCCGACGCTAGGCGCACGGTGGGTTGTCAGTCCAGGTGCTAGCCTGTGCCACCCTCAGAACTTGAAGGAGAACGACACACCCGGGCCGGCCCGAGCCTGGGCTTCTATGGCTGTGCTTCGGTGATTGCCGGTGCAAACTCTGCCAGTAAGTACTTGCTGAAGTCGTACATAAGTACCGGTGTTGCGTCTCCCTCCCCGGATTTCTTGCCTACCAGCCGGTACCTACGTTTCCCTGGATTCAGACTGGGCCTAGTGAAATATTAGCAAAAGGAAGCAAACCCGCAAGTTACTTGATTTTGAAGACTTTCAGTGGACTCAGACACCATCAGGGCCTAGTAACTCACTGGCAGTTCGTTTATCTAACTGTGCTCGAAGAATGTTAGAGCGTAGTTGAATGTTGTCAATGTACGTACCTGTCATCGACACGTCACTTGCGCATGATCAAACGTTGGTTCAACCGAAGACGACCAAAACGTTTTGACTTCTCTTAACCTAAGTACCTATCACTGTGTATCCTCGACCGTGAAAAGCGCTGACAATCCCAGCTAGTCAAACAGATCTGTTTGCGCTGACCCATCTCAGGACGTCTGAATCTGCTGATGGGTAGAGTGAAGTTTCGGACGTGGACATGTACATGTTGGTGACATCGGTCTGTCACGCGAAATCCATTTCCGCAGGTGAGTGAGATAGTTGAGCGATTCAATGGAGTGTCACGTCTGCCTTGCATACACAAGGCCTTGAATAGATGCATGTAAAATGACCATGGTCAGCCGCCGCCAATGCTCCTCCTGACAAAAATAATGTTCTAAGGACGAGAATGGGCGCGGGCACTTCTTCTCGGGAGTCGAGATTGAGATACAATTCCTCCAGACGAGCAAGCACAATGCCTTGGGGGTCCGGGTTCGGTGCCCAAGGTGTCAAAGAACAAGCCAATCAGAACAAATGGCGGTTGGGGAATGATCACCACTTCGGAAATCGTCGTTCATGTCACCGCGAGTGGGGTTTGCAATCAGACATTGATCGAAAAATACCTCTGAATGCTGTCGGGACCGTGGCGCGTATCCGCGGCTGGGCCAAGCACAAGGAGGAGTACTTCCTTCTGTTGTGAACAAGACCAACACACGAATTCAAATCGTCTGATCCCCGCTCGCCACCGACGGTTCTGCTTGGATGACCCTCCATAGTACCGTACGTATCACCTCCTCCGTGTTCCTGTAATCCGTGAACTCCGTCAAGCCGAAGTGTTTCTCAAGTGGTCCTCTTCATACACTGTCGAGACATTATGCACACCCAGACCTGCCTCAGTGTAACTGTCGTGAAGGATTTACCGTACTTACAGAACGTCAGCTCTTCGAGCGTGTGACCCGACGCTTCTGGAAACATCACCCAGTCGCGACCTGGATTCCAGGCGTTCCATACATAGTACCTGTCATTTTACATCCGCTTGTGTCCACACGAGTGTTCAAGGTTGACACTTACACGATGTACGAATAATCATGTGGCGAACATGGGCGTACCTATGGCGTCGATCCCGATGGGATGAAAGAAATGAGCAAGGAACATCCCACTACAATACCACCATCGGTACAATGCGAGACCGCTAGCTCGAAAATGGAAGGGGAAGATTTCCGGCCACGAAGCCTATCTTCTTCCTATGATGAATAGTTGGATATATATCGCAATACTTATTGTAGTCCAAGGAGCCAGATCCCAGATTATAAGCTGGACTGTACAAAAAAACAAAACTGTAGAGCATGCAGTGAGCGTGACAAAACACAGCGTTTTCAGTGAACTTGATACTCACGCTAGAATACCTAGTGCTTCACAGCCCCTTTCCCTAGATATGAGCCAACGAGGAGACTCCGGGATGAACCAGGTAAATGAAATGCGAAGCGACCCAGGAAGGACGGTATTCTCCACCCCAAATTATTATGGCAGAGGTCCCGAGGGTCACGGCAGCAGCCAGTATAGAACCTAGGGTGAATCAGCCTAAAAACCGCTTGCATTTGGGGATGATCTCGAATTACCGAGATAATAAGAGATATTAAAAATGCCACCCACAACAGTTCGCTCCGAGTCCTTGGGTTATGAGAGTTCTACATGGTTTACATAACAAATGGATAGGTGAGTTGCAATCACATTGACACACCTCCGATCAAAGTAGAGGTAGCCACCACGCAGAATATAACGGAGAATCCAAGGATAAAACGAGCAACGACGAACATTGTGATCAACCAATTTACGTCGTGAAAGGCATCCCAGAGGTCCGAGACGTGTCACTTACTTACAGTATCCTTGAAGAATACCACCGATCACATAGTGTGGATGCCGCCTGTGTCCACGAAAAAGGGGGCGAACGGAATAGCTGCGACGGAATCCTAGGAACACATTGGGCGGGACGATGATTGTAATCTGCAATTCGAGTTGAACCACTATGGCATCACTGATGGACTGCCTCACATTCGAGCCAAGAGAGCACAGCCTGGAGGCCGTTTACATGGACGAGTCGTGACAATCTCCTCATGAGCAATTTACGTTCGAATACAGGAATACAACTACTTGCCCAGATGTCATCTCGACTCAAATACAAGCCAGAAACATCGAAAGATATAAGAGTCGAAGGTGGGTTTTCCGTACCAGGGAACCTTACCTCGCTGGGCGAGCCGAGACACGATGTCGTGGTTATTTTCTAGTGGAACATAGATCCGTAAGACAATCTTATCTTGGAGCGACTTTTGAGGTTTGCCTGCGAAATCCTCCTTTGTTTGGATACGGCAAGGGCATAGAGCAACTTAGAAACGCCCAAGTAAGTTGAGTGCTGGAAACTAACCTGATGGTCGTGTCATTTGATTTCCAATCAAGAAATGTCGCCATATAGCTTACTATACGCCCGACCTTCATTAGTCCACGATGAAAGCCCAACTTGACCGTCTTAAAAAAGCAAATTTTGAGTTCTGGAAAACAATGACCCTCAGGGCTTGCCCTAATTCCACTCGCATTCAAAGAAAGATGGTCTCTGAAATTTCTCGACGGACAATGTTGACAGCCTTCCTTCACCCGTCTTGTCCAGGCTAGTCATTGGGGAGTCATTGTGGATAAAAGTGAGGAAGAAGCCGGTAAATCGCTAGGTGGCTGTGTAATGACTAATCAACTTGTGCGTTGAAGTTCAAGACAAACTCTTTGAACACAGTCATCGAGGAGGAGAGCCTTTCAATACGACGTCTTGCCAGGTGGGTGATAGATATTAGTACAAGTGCGACTGCGACTGCGGGTGTCATTGTGACTAACTCTATAACTCATCAGGCCTCAGGGACGACCGTGGTAGCTGGGACCCAGGACTCGCTATAAAAGTTTTGGCGGCGTCTGAGTTGAACCGGTACTTTCAATTATTGTTGGTTTATCACGTTATGTCAAGAACCCGCGAAGGGTTTCGAGCGGGTTTTCCAGGATCAACTTTCTGCAGGCACTTTCGTTCTATGCTACCACGATCATGCAATTCTTCCCCTGCAGAGTGGGGCTTTTTGGACCCAATCAAGCCAACCACTTCATTACAACCTTCCCAACAGTGTCTTTGATCTTATCACGGTGGTGGCCTTGAGATGATCACCGGAACTTGTCATTTTTCCCTGCATCCACTTCGTGGGCAGGGCCAATCAAGCGACCCTACCTCGTTATTTCTGTGGGTAAATTGAACGAACTATCTCTCCTCGGACTGACCCTTCTTCGTTGACAACGCTCAACAAAGCATCGGTCTTTCACGGCGAACTCCTACGCCGTCGTGGCGTTATTTCCACGTGCCCAAGTAGCGGCAATCAGTATATCCTCCCCACTGTGCCTCACGGTCCTCCACCGATCGCAAGTCCCGAGTGATGTGGTGTGACCACATCGACTATTCCCGCTAGTAGCCGACTCTAGGGTTCAGAAGATTCATCCGACCGGCGGGCATTCACTCCACCACCACTCCTCCTATTCCTGTGCCCGCAGTCGCGGGTACGAATTACACACTGGCATTACTCATTACTCTTCATCCTCCAGCGCAACGTGCGATATCGGACGCCGTTGACAGAGCGAAGATTACTGATAGGTAAAACATACGCCGGCTGACTCGGAACGACCCTCTCGGCAAGCGCCTCGGACGTTGACACCACAGCTGTCTGTTTCCACACCCGGCCAGAATAGATGCCCGCAACCAACAATTAATGTCCGTCCGTGGCACACAACGCATAGGTGACTCCGGGTCACTCTCCCGTGGACCAGTCACAACGTTGCGCTGGCCGCAGCAGCAACCATCGTGGGAGAACTACGATGTATCTCGCCCGATAGAAATTTATATCGGACGCATGGACCGTACGCCGTATACCATGGCATCCGCGCCAGCCTCCGAGTAAATGTAAGCATCGCCATTGTGCGGTTGCATCGCTGCAATCTGCGACTCGAGGGGTGAAAACCAGCATGTCCATCGTAATATTGTGAACATGAGTGACAAGGCCCAGGGGTGCCGGTGAGGTGTTCAGTTGCTCAGTTGCTCAGTCACACATTTGCTCATTTGTTCACTGGCGGGGACTGGCCGTGTGAAGGAATTTGAGCGGCAACTACATACCATACCGATCGAACGTAAATAACTTACTGCTTCGAGGCTGTTCACCCTGACCTTGATTGATGGCGTGCCATAGGGATGTGGGGGGCGAGGGCAGTGGGCAGTGGGATATGGATACGTACTAACGCAGAGCGGAACATGGCGCTCAGAGTGATCGATCGATCCGCATCAGCCATAGATAATCATCAATCGTTACTAATAGCTTACTTGTGCGGCGGCCGTGCCCCGTCACGGTGCCTGATGGACCTACCCTCCCGGAGTCGAGACGCGAGCGCAGACAGTGACGGCCTGAGGGCGACCTCAGACTTCATGGCGCGGGGAGTTAGGCCGTCGCACTCTGGTTGACCTGGTACCTATATTACCTTTTCCTACTGGACACTCTTCGAGTCCCGACCTTGCCAAGCGATGTCGCTGTCGTCAGACAACCCAGGCCCCGAAGTCTGACCACCGCAGTTCAATTGCCTCGACTTAGTAATGCATACTACTGAGTGGATGAGTACCAGGTATTGGTATGTAGAAGGGCGGACGAGTGCACTGTAACATATTCGAGTGACGAGTCGCATCGGCATGGAGTAGCTAGACTCATCAGGATTAACAAACGCCATCACTTGCCCTATCGAACGGCCGTCATACCGGACGACGCAGTAATAGGCGGTTCATAACCTTCTGACCAAGAATGATGATTTGAATGTGCAGGTGGTAAGTTGGTAACCCCCGCCCGAAACCCCAGCTGAATCTCCTATAATTTATTCTATCGGAGGGTTCGTTTGTACAAGTAGACCACTGGTATTACTAGTTAATAATAACGCCCACGTAAAGTTACTAGTCTGAACGAAGAACAGGTTCCCCATTGATCGACATCATGCCATCCATGATATCGAAAGACTGATCTGGTAACGCGATCATGCTACTCAGAGGTGGATCAAAAGGCCTGGCTTCGAGCTGATCGAAGCCCTCAGCAAGGCTGTTGAATCTGCGCAGGACCAAGTAATGCGTACTGCGTGTAGTGGCATCCTATGACGCTTAGTAGACACTGGACGAGTGCACGCCGCGACTCGGCCGCATGTGGCATATGCATGCATAGCCATCGGAAGGAATAAACTTGAACTCATTCAAGTTAGTAAATCCCTACCCGGTCAACCCAGAGCGGGACATCGCTTGCCCAGTCGAACGGCTGTGACGCCAGACGATGGCGACGGCCCGAACATGATGATGTGGCAAAAAGTTTCGAACCCCCATAACCGATTCTTCCGTTGACGTAGGCGTAGCAAGACGTACGGGCGCTCCGATGGATTCGTCGTACCTGTTCGGCCGATTGTGCGAAATCAATGATACGGACACCCATCATTGATCGATAAATTACATCGGACCAAGCTAGTACCCGACTCGAGCTCTTCGTAAGTTATCCTCATCCAATGACGCTGAATGTGTCAGCGAACAATCACTGGCAGTCGGCCTGCGCTGTCCCTCGGAATCGTTAACGAGGATTCAGACTGCGCATTACATAGTGATCCAACAAAGTCCGCCTCCGATGATGTTGTTTAATCTGCCCCTGCCGGGCGTCCATCAATTCCGTGATCACTCATTGTATTATCAATATTTGATTGATATGACGATACGGTGATGCGGTCACACTTCTTGGCTGAGTTATTCCAGGACATAGGCCATGGTTTACAGTGAATTGTCACAAATCCCGTTAATCCGCGGGACGTCTATCGCCGATTGATATCCACCGACTAATACAGCTCGTAGGCAAGGGAAACACGAGGCCGAGGTCGGGTACCTATCATATTAACAGTCCAGGCACTCTTTGCCTCACTCATCCATTAATTATTCTGTAAGGATACGCCGCGCGGCGAGTAGTATACGGTGTGAGAACAAGAAAACTGACCGAGTTGGCCAAACTCAGTACCCCATAAAAAACCAATAAAAAAAAAGAGGAAACGGAAAGAAGAGAAAAGAAAACAGAGGTCCATTCCCTACAGACAACACAAACCGAAAAATCAATCCATGACCCACCACCTGACCGCCTGACAAGACCCGATCTCGGGGTGCAACAATACAGTCGAGAGCCAGTGCTGCAGCCGTCGTCGTCGGTCGTCCAGAAACGCCGGTCGGTAGCGCGAAAGGGGTGATTTGGGAGGGAGTTCGGGGATAAAGTGTTGCAGGTGCGGCTGCAGCCAGGTGGATGTGAATCGCGAAGATAACAGCCAAAATGAACGGAGCACGTACGGGCAGACTACGCCGAAGCGCTTGGTAAAGCTCAACAAAGGCACTGTATCGCTTATGTGCGTGGATCGTCGTACTCTGCAAGTTCGTGTCGGTATTCGGTGATAAAGTGCAGAGAGAGAGAACCACCAACTTCTTTCGTCCGTATCACACAATCATACACTATCCGCCGTTTGATGTTCATCCAATTCCAGAAGAAGAACGTGAGAGGACGCACCAACGTACGCACCACCCGGCTTGTCCCCGACGTTGGTCCACCCGTTGATCTGAACGTCCCTCGCAAACGTCCGACTCTCCCCCGAGTTATCCCCGAGCCAAATGTCGTGCGAAAACACCGAGGGTGCGCTTTGGGAGAAACGCATGGAGGCGCGGGATGCAGGATCTGGCTCCTGGTATCTCGTTAGCGTTGTACTCGGGCTTAGCTCGGTCAATGATAGCCTAACGCAATCCACCACAGCCCTGCACTCCTGCAAGAAACTAGCCGAGCGGGGCAGGGCATGGAGCGCGCGCGCTTATGGTATAGTATACGCACGTCGCATAGTTCGTCGTAAAACCGTGACTCCTGTTCGACGTCGATCCCGTCATCTGGGATGACTACCAACAGGTCGGTCGTGTTCTGGAACGGGTGGCTTATCGGAGGAGAGTAGAGTGCGCTGCAAGACCTGGGCTGAGGCATGGCATAAACATAAAACAAAAAAAGGTTATGACGATATTGCCCTTAGTAATCACGTGAGCACTTGAGGGGATGACATAGGGGTGTATCTAGATCTGACTGAACTCCGATCGCTTATTGCTGACAGATGCCGAACTTCGGCACGGGTTATTTGTGCGCCCGAGGCTTTCGGATCGAGCTCCGAAGCCCAGCAGCAAGATCAAGATTACAATTCTAGTAGTACAAGAAATCGGGGATATCGTACACCGAAGGGAATGCTACTAACACAAAATGATTCTACTATGCCGTGGCGTTGCCGTTGCTCTCCTCGATCGCCTTGATCATGGCCCCTCCGATCTTGTTCGCTTCTTCAAACCGCGATTGGAAGAAGTCAGCCGTGCGCGTGAACCGGTCCTTGTAGAGCTCGAAATTCCCAAACGCGACGCACTGGTTCCACCCGCGCGCGGCAACGACGAACTCTAGGTCATCTGAGCGGTGCCTGACGTCGTACACAGCCGCGTGGATCGCAGTGTCCAGGCGTGAGGCTGAGCGGAAGAGGTACTCGGCGACGCCGATCCACATCCGGAACACAGGCGTCGCTGCGAGCGCGAGATGGTCGAACGGCTGGATCGAGAGGTGAGCCCAACAGTCGACCATGGCAAGGAGTGCCAGGTGAGAGTTGATCCGCGGGGCGGTGGTGTCCGTGGGCGAGGCAGGGGCGAGGTTGGGATTTCCGCCGATCGTGAACTGGTCGAGGACGTCCTCTGTGAGGAAGACCATTTTCGAACCACCTTCTTCTGTTTCCTTGACGCCAAACACTTTTTGGCGGGCAGCGTAAATACGCTTTCGGAGGGTCTTGTGGTCGCCAGCGAGCATGAGTTTGTAGATGTCGGTCGCGCTGGAGGCAAAGGTGTCGAGCTGAGTCTTGGCGAAGGGATTGAGAATAGCGAGGCCAGCGTAGACGTGCCACTTGTTGGAGTATATCCGAAGCATGATATTGACTTTGACGGTCTCAATGCCACCGACGTACTGGCCCTGTTCCCATGGATATGATCGTTGGGCAGCCCATGCTGTGCCCATGCTAACGTGTGAGAAACCGATGAACATGTGGTTGAACTGCCAAGGAAACGAATGGGAGACGTGCCTGAGAAAAGCAGCGTGTGTGACCGCCTGGACGTTGGCGGTGACGAGGTCGTGATCCTCGTAAGAGAGGTAGACATAACGTGATTTGAAGCACTTGAATATGCTCTCGACGATGCGGACGCAGTCATCAGGGGCACGGTGTTTCATGATGACCTAAGAAGAGTGGGTTGGAGGGACATGTGAAACGGGGAGGTCAATGGAAAGGGCGCGGAGTGCGTGGCATCCAAGGACGTACGAAGGGCTGGCCGACCGGAGAAACGGAAGGACCGTGCAAGGAGTGTATCGAGACGATGTGAACATCGTTTGGGAGGTGTGCCTCGAAGGCTGCCTTTTCGGGGGCCTTGACGGATGTCTGTCCAGAGACGATGGCACCTACTTTGGTGGCTGAAGGTCCCCATGTGAATGAGTGTCAACTCTGAATGGAAGCGAGGAACGCACAGGGGCCATACTGTTGCACGACACGGTCGATATACTCGGCTTCGACCGCGTACATAATGAAGTCCGAGATCCGGGAGACGGCATGACCGTCTGTGTGTACGGTAATTCCGGGGACGCCTGGGACGAGAATATGACGTGAGAATGGGAGAGTGTTATCGACTGGGAGGGAGAACCATTGTACGCATGCTTGAGTGACTCATATTTCTCGGGAAGATCACAAATACTGATTCTTTTTGATAAGGGTAAGATTGGGGCAAGGATGGGAACAAGGGGTGTACTTTTTCCAACCAGCCGCGGAGAGAATCTTTGCGTACATGGCGCCCATGGCACCCATGCCGATTATACCGATTGTTGGCTGCTGGTGTACGGGGTGATCTGGGCTTACGTCGACTGAGATTATTGACATGGCGAGTAGAGAAAGAGAAGCGGGTTTTGTGCGGATGGTAACCGGCTCCCCCTTCAACTTCAACGTCAACTACTAAAAAATCCCGCTGGCTGTGTGTTTTAGTTTATTTCCCACTAATCACTGACCGAGTCACTGAATTTCAGACGGGAACTCACTCACACTCTTTGATCAACTCTATTTTGGTTCCGAGTCTCCTCTTTTCCATCGTTACCGTATGTACTTATGTCACCGCATTTCCTCCGTGCAGCGTGCTCATTCCATTCTCAATCATTTCGCTGTGCAGGCTATTGCTGCCCAACCGTTTCTAGGGTCTTTTCTTGCAACATTCTTTGGCTTGTTCGCCTCATCCACTCGCTCCTAGTTACCATGTTCGCCACACCACAGATCGCTTCCCACCTATCGCACTCCACCGATGACCATCAGGATCCCCGCAAACTGTTCCAGCGTTACGCCCACGATCTCAGCATGTCCTCGCAGTCTCTCGCAACAACCAACTCACAACTCGACGATCTACACATCCCCACGCTTGCTACACACTCTCACCACCAAGCCAGCTCCCCTTCCACGCCGACGACCTCCCCCTCCACCGCCTACAGCAGCCTCTTTCCCGGATCCCTCTCCTCTGCGACCTCCGAGTCAATACCCTCCACCGACCCACACTATCGATCCGAGCTCGGCGTCTTGACCCCCGGATCACATTCTCCCATGTCGTCTAATCCCCCGTGGTCTCAGTCTCCCAACATATCAGATACCCACCCGTCGGCACCCCCCTCCAGCCGCTTATCCCAACGGCCCTCGACCGCACCTCATTTTTTTTCTTCGTCCGTCCCCCCTGCAGCAGCTGCCGGCAGCAGCACAGGCGACATCGTTCAACCCCAACCCCAAGCCGACCGCCATTCGCGATCCCATTCGCGGCTTACGGTGACCATCAAGAGCCTACTCTCCAAACCTGTCGCACCATCGCCTTCCCGGTTTTCTTTCAAATCAACCACGACAACCATGCGCTCCGAGAGTGATACGTTGTTCAGCCCGTCCGCTGGCCCTGGTGCGTCTAGCAAATGGCCCACAACCGACCTCGAGATCACAGGTATCGTATCTTCCCTTACCGCATCCACGATGAGTCGCATCTCTGACGCGCGATGATATGATAGATCTACACCGTCGATGTACGAACCAAGTAGGTTCCAAACCATATCAGGCCCGTACAGGTGGTGGGCCGTCAACGAGCCCAGAGAGCGTCGCCGGTTCAAACACCACCCCAAATGCCCACACACCCTCCCCCGCTGCTGCTCGCGGAAAGGAACCGAGACAGCGAAACGTGCTGCGACGCCGTCCGAGTGGCTCTGCCAAGCTCGTCAAATCGCGCGAACGGGGCATGAGCAGCCCCTGCCAACCCCACGACCTCGATCTCGCCCGCATCCGTCCGTCGCCTAAAGGGAGTATTTCGCATCATCAAGGCAGGCCGTCTTCGCCGCTGACTCCGGCCAGCGCCGTCGCCGAGGCGTACAAGCAACAACAGGAACTTCGTCGAGACGATCCAGCCTCCCCCACTAAACTGTCCATGGACAACCAGGGGAGCTCGACCGCGTCCCACGGTGGTGGTGTGTACGATCGGAAAAGTAGGTTCGAAACGGTTGAACGCGGACGTGTCTTGACTACTGGTACTGGTACGCCTCAACCCGCGCCCTCGGTATCCGACTCGGTCGGCCGGAGTCTCACGCGCAAGGTCTCGGCGCGGTGGCGAAAGCTCAAGGGAGGAGATACTGTTGTGATGGCGAGGACGTCTGACGATTCGCCGTCGCGAGATAGGGCAAGGGGGCATTCAAAAGGGCGTCCAAGCCTTCAGGAGATGTGGAAAGGAGGCAGGACGCGCTCAGCCGGACAATCGATGGACGGCGAACCGAACGCGGGGGACGGTGCATCCGCGAGTCCGCTTACGGGGCGTCAGCGTTCAGGGTCAGGATGTGAAGACATTGTGGACGGGGGTGGCGAGGGGAGCAAGCTGTGGCGGTTGATGAGACAGATCAGTACGGGCGGTTTGCGGGACCGGTTCCAGGTTCAAAAGGAAAAAGTCGTTCCGCCCGTGCCTGCAATCCCGAAGGAACTGTTGGAGAAAGTAAACCAAGGCCAAGGCGAAAGCAGCGGCAGCGAGAAACCTCTGTTGACGACGCTCCGCCATCCGTCAATGTCGAGGAACAGCAACAGCAACGTGATCAATACTCCCACTCGACCGAGCGTGGCGACCTCGTCCTCAGTTCGCTCGTCCGACGTCTCGTCTTCGCCGTTCTTTTCCAAGACGCATTCAGCGCGGTCTTCAGTATCTTCTTATGGTGAAGCTTTGGCTGGGTCTTCGGTGCTCGATCGACATATCATTACGCCGCTCGAACAGTTGCGGTTAGGTGACGGCCACGGGCAGTGCGAGCCGAGCACGTCAACGAAAGCAGTGGCGGTGCCACGATCTTCTGTACCTGCCTGTCTGGGAAGGGTGGAGGAGGATCGTGATGATCCTGAACCATTGCCTTTACCGTCATCTTCTGCCCATCGACAGACATGTTCTGGGGAATCGCCTTCGTCCTCGCGTGGGTTGTGGAGAGCCTCTGCATCATCTGCTTCTGCTTCTGGAAGCCCAAATGCGCATCATACACCTTATCGTCATCAAACGCACGGACTATCGTCCTTGTCGCCGCCCCCACCACGAAGATCGTCGAGGAGCTCGGTACGTGGAGCGGGTGGGAGCGTGACAAGTTTGCCGTCATCATCGTCGCCATCGACCTGTCCGTTGCATTCGCATTTACATTCACGTTCGGTGGTGGTGGGTAAACAGGATGGAGGTGTGCGGCAGATGGAGCGGATGCCGAGCGCGCAGAGCAATATGACTGCGCGAGGTGAAGATTCCACGACCGAACGTGGACGATTGCGACTGCGCGTGTCAGAGCGAGGCAGAGAGCAAGACGAAGGCCGCTCGTCGCCATCCACGACGACGGGTACGCAGTTTACGTTCCGGGAGCTTCCGCCAGACGGCCTAGCACGACGACCTCAACTGAGCGAGCAAGAAAAGGTGGACATTTGGGACGACTTGTTGGCACGGAGCGATCAGGCGGGCGGGACCTTGCACATTTATGGTGGCGCGCCCGAGTTGATGTCGGACAGTCTGAGGTTTTCGACGTGTTCGGAGGCCTGATTCGTTGATGATTTGCTCGTTTGTATTGTTTGACGACATGCCTCTCTTTTTTTATCCCTCTTGCTTGATATATACCCTCACCCACTCTGTCTTCGCGTCTAGTTTGCTTGCCTCTGGGCACACACATCATATCCATCATCCCATCGACCATTGTCATTCATTTATCGCATCTGAGCCATGACGACAATCCTTTCTTCTTTACCCCTCTGCTTTTTTGTACTCATACACCACCACCATCTGACGTATCTGTTTTCCCGCTCAAGTAACGTTCTTTTCTCCCTTGATCGCCCTTCCTTCAGTATCATTATATACATATTGTATGCTTATTATTTCGAAGAAAAAAGGTAGACCTCTTGATCGAGGTTGCGGTATTTAGTAATCATTATTTTTCTGTTTGTCTTCTTTATTTCTCTTTCGTTTCTTTTTCTTTGGGTACAGTCGTAGTAGGGTATGTTGTGTGTGCTGGTGCATATGTGAGATACATAGTCTCGTTGGGCGCAATGATGATATCATTGCCAACGATTGTCACGTGTGACAAATATTTAATCTCCTTCTCGGCATCTTGGGTGGGTTCACCTGCCGGATCTGCCGCCTGTGTTCTGAGGTTGACAAAGTTTGAGTTTCCGAAACATGCCGCAAGTGTGACCCGACGTGACATGATCTTGCGCGGCACAAAAGGGGCGGAAGACATCCGTACTCAACATGAGGATAAAAATCAGTCAGAATCATAACTTAGTGGGTTATCTTGTTGTTAATCTGTAGCAGCGTACCGAGAATCATAGCTAGGAAAAACCTTAGCAGGAGCCGAAAGGAACCTGTTTACGTAATCTCTCCATGCCCTCGGTCCGGCAACTTGCGACTAACAACAGCAAGAACAACTGAAAAGTGCTGTTACGCGAAAATCCTGCTTGGCACTTTCCTCTGACTACAGCTAGCATTCGTTCCTTGACACGGCACACAATTATACCCTAGTTACACAACGATCGCACACACACACACGCGCGCACTACTCGAACTTACACGCGCGCACGTACGCACGTACTCATGGCGACAACCCCCACGGACCTATTCTCAACGGCGACGGTCGCTTCAGGCTTGGGCTTGTTCGTCGCGGCCGGTCTGGGCGCCGTCTATGCGTATTATGCGAATACCTATACCCAGCTGAGTGGCGATGGCGGTCGTGGTAAGGACGATGGCGAGGAAAAGAGCGGGGGTGGGAATGGGGATACGGTGCGTACGAAATTGAAACCGAAAGGCGAGGGGGAGAGCGCTGGTGGTGGTGCGAACGTGTCAGATACCGGGAGGACGAATCGGAAGGCAAGGAGGAGGAGGGGTAAGGGTAAGGGTAAGGGCAAGGATGTTGAGGTGGATGCGGACGACAGCGAGCGCGAGGGTAGAGGGAACAGCGAAACGCCCAATGCTGCTGCTGTGCCGGCCGTTCCAGGCGATTTCGAGGGCGCAAGCGCTGTGCTCAATAGTACACACGTGGACGAGATGGCGCCCAACCCAGGAAACGGCGGGAGGACCAAGAAGAAGAAAAGAGTTGGCAAGGCCAAGGCCAAGAAGGAGCAAGGCAACATCGAAGATGAGGACGAGGATGGCAAGGCGGCGTACGGACCGCGCTCTGGCGACAGCACCGATGCGTCGGCGTCCCCATTTCCCTCTCGCTCCGTATCCACTTCCAATTTCGCACTGGCAGGTTCGTCCCCTGCACTGGGAAACGGTGATGGTCGCCGTGCGAATACTGCGAGGGTCGCCGCTCAGTCGGTTCAGCCTCACGCTCAGGCTGGCGTGCAGGCGCTTCCGACAGCGCAGCCTCGTGAGGTCCGTTCCTCCTCCTTGTCGTTGTCGTTGGACACCGACAGTTCGTGGACACATGTCGACGACCATCGTCGTGTCAAGGCGAGGCTGTCCGAACCCACGGCCGTGGCGGACATGACGAGCAGCGATCTGGCCTCGACGGCAAGCAATTCGCCCGTGGTGGAGCGTATGAGCGGAAGCGCTGTGGAGGACGTGCGTGGAATGCGCGCAGACGTTGAGCAGCAAACCCTTGCGGAAAAGCACGTTGCTAAACCAAGGAAGACGGGCGTCGACAGGTATGCTCCATTCTCCGGTTTCATTTTTTTAATTTTGCCCGGTCGCTTTACCGTTTATTTCATTTCTTCGGTGTACTCCGATTTATTGCATCCTTTACATTGTTCCTTGCTTGGCCATGTCCATGACTTCCAGGTATGGGCGCTGATCTTGCATATTCTATCTTTTTCAGCAAGCTAGAAGAGCCTGATTTCCCTACCCCAGCACGCGTCATGCGTGTCCGCCCTCGGGCGGACGACTCTCCCGTCCCTGGCTTTTCATGGGACGACTATGGAGACGTCATCGAAGACGAGGGCTCGCTTGTCGTCCACGACACTGACGCCGATCAAGAAGACGAAGGAGAGTGGGGCATTGTCAAAAGCCGAAGCAACAGATCCGGTAATTCCGTCTTCCTTTCTCTCTTCTTCGTTATGGGTCCAGGACTGACCACCAAAAACCAAATTATGTAAATTAAATTTAGGACCCGCATTGCCGACGTCGGCTTCCACTTCGACATCTCTTAGACTAGCAGCAGCAACAACAGCTGGGTCAAGTAGTGCGATGACCAAGAAGCAACGACAGAACGCACGCAAGCGGGAGCTCGCCAAGTCTGTCAAGGAGGAGGCTGAGGCGACGCGGCTGGATGGCCTTGCGAAGCACAAGCGCGAGCTGGAGCGACTCCGGATCATCGAGCAGTCTCAGCGAGGTGGGAAACAACCGAGTGGTGGCATGCAAGCTACGGTGGACGAGCGGGGCAAGTTGGTTTGGGAGTGATTTTCAATAATCCTTCTTGTTTTCTAGGGAATCGGAAACAGACGGACTGTCGAGGATGCTCGTAAATTATTTACGGCTCGATGTGAGAAATTAAAGTGGAAGAGAGGCTACAGGTGGTGGATATCGTACTAGCTACGATTTGATGATCTGTAATCGGCACATGCTAGAGGTCGTGAAATGCGTCACAAAAAAAACAAAAGAAAGTCATGAGCGATGAGCAATATTCATTAACATGGAGCGAGAAGCAAGTCTGAGTAGGTAATGAGCTGGGCTACGAAGCAACAAGTGAAAAAAGGAAAGAAAGAAAGAAAAGGAAAGAATTAATGTCCGTGCAAGTGAATCGGCGACGGGAACATATCGTCGTGAACCATCCTACCGCGTGTTGTGGAGTGGTGGAGTGTGTGGAACACGGACTGCTCGGGTAACTGACACACAAAATTAATGGATAAGCAAGCACACGCGTCATTCCCGATCGGACGGGATTAAGACTTTAGGTTGGGCCGTTATCGCTCCGTGGAAGGACCATGCCTCCCGTCCCTGCCGTCTCGCGACTCTGGGCCTGAACCGAGCCTGGGGAGTCCACTTGGTGCTCCTCCCGTCCCTGCGCCTCCTACACCGCCCGATTCTCCATATCGCGCACGAGGCGAAGGGCCGGGTAAGTGGAGACCCATGGGAGGGCCGCCGGAAGATGACGACGGTCCCTCGATGGCAACATCCGAGCCACCCGCCGTTGCCGTGTGTGCCGTGTGTGGGTGTAGTGGGTATTCTCCCATCGTCGTGCCCAAGTGTCGTGACGTAGCGCCATTGTTGCTGTGATTGTTGTTGCCAGGCCGTTCCATCCGTCGCGAAGAAGCTGAAGTGCTGGGCGCAGACGCACGCCCGGCAAGTTGAGCGTCTGCGCGTGGTAGTTTTTTGACTGCGTGTCCGTGTTGTACGGAGACGTGATGGAGGCAAGAGAAAGAGGCGATTGTCTTACTGCGGTCGGGGACAAAGTTTCGGCTGAGGTGGAGGGGCGTCGGATGTGACTCGGACCGCCACCGCCTCCTCCTGGGATAGCAGGCGGAGCATGACTAGTAGCCGTGAGTGCGCCGGGCGTAACTAAGTGAGGAGAGTTTGATGGGTATTGCGGAGGTTTAGGCACATGATCAGTTTGGTACGAAGAAGACGGAGGCATAGCAGGTGAGTAGAGCATTGGCCCCGTCGCTGTGTGACCAGCGTGGAATGGGATGCTTTCGGATGATGAGGTACCTGCCATATCGGTTGACATAGGGTATACCGGTACATTGACGGCGCTAGGCGGGGCGGAGAAAATGCGCGAGACCATGGTTTCCAGGTGATCCAACCTAGTCTTGAGTTCGTCATTTTCAGCCCTGGTACGAGATTTCAGTTCATCATACTCTGCGCGTGTGACGTATTTGTCCCTGGGACCTGGCTTATCAATGCCTCCGGTGAAACTAGGATACCAGACATTGACATACACAGGCTCCAAAGTGCGCCACTGGCATTTTGACTGTTCACCACGTCGTGTGCAGGGACCACAAGGCTGCGCCCTGGAAAAACAAACAAAACAACCTCAGACTCGAGAGCTGACGCGGGCTGCAAATGCCGAACCTATCGCATTTTATTTTTCGCCTTTTGCACTCTGTGTGGGCCGCGTAGTCAAGTTCGAGTGCGTGCATCCACATCGTGAGAGGCGTCAAGTGAAGTCCGCGTGTACCAATAAGCGATCCGCGTCAACGAGATCAGCGCGTAAAGTGATGACATCCAAAACACGTACCATTACAACTCAGGGCTTGCCTCCGCCGTTTCTTCTTGGCGGGTCCAGGTTGTTCGGCCTCGC
The DNA here is from genome assembly GCA_038091395.1 of Leccinum rimulosum. Taxonomy (NCBI): domain Eukaryota; kingdom Fungi; phylum Basidiomycota; class Agaricomycetes; order Boletales; family Boletaceae; genus Leccinum; species Leccinum rimulosum. The sequence goes on from JBBPOJ010000044.1 coordinate 32,472, forward strand.
CCTCGGGTTCTGAGTCAAGCCCTTCACTTCGTGAATACATGCCGCTCGGAGGGGGCATTTGTTGACTGGAATGTGGATCTGTCGATCCTGAAGGACTAGCATAAGCTCCGGATGGCGCGTAAGCATACGAATGCGATTCCTGAAGGGGAAGATGGGGTTGTGTGACCCCGGAAGGTGGTAGATAGGGGTGAAGTTGCCGGATGGAAGGGAGAGAGTGCTGATACGCAGTTGCAGAGGGCGCAATAGGGCGGCCCTGGGTGTCTGGTGTAGAAGAAGACAACATGGGAGGTGGATTCCGAGGATGCTTTCGCCCAGGAATGGGCAGATGCCTATCAGGGTCCATGAAGACCGAAAGGGATACGAATTAGCAAGGCGGAGGGAGAGGGTGTCTAGATAAAAGCGGCAGAGTGGAGCTTACGAACCTGGAAAGCAGTGAGCGGTTTAAAAGGATTCCGAGAGATTGACGTGACTCTCCAGTTCCCGGATATGTAAGCAAGCCGAAGTGGGTCTGTTGCAATGTTAATAAAAGTCCGGGTGACAAGAAGACCCGCCGGGACTTGCAGCCTGATGAACAGCCGGACTTCTAGTGTAATAAGACTTTTGATCATTCAGGTTCGTATAATAAACTTTACCTTGGCAGTGTCCGGTCAACGGCAAGTTCCAGTAGATGGGGGCCTGCGGAGTGAGTTCTTCGGGACTTATATATATGTATATTATTTTTTCTGTTGCTTGTGCCTAAATATGAAACCGGAGGTGGTTGAATCAGTGCAACCAGCAAAGGTACCAGGAATTTCAGTTCCGTAAAGAGGTATGGATTTGGCTTTTGCATCGATTGATCTTCGGTAAGATGAGTCCGTCTAACTCCGGAAAGAACACTGACATCTTTTTACTTTTCCTCCCAACGTGTTGGCCAACGCTTGACCAACGCAAGCGTCAGGTTGATATTGTACGGCTCTTGCATGTGGTAATTTTATAATCCATTTTACCCAACCTGCCTCTTTCGGATCCCTTCGTTCCTTTACGCCGTCTTGTGCGGTCGTGCGGTGGCCACTAACCACACGACCAACATTTTTTTTCTCTCTCCTCGCATCCTTGAACAAATTTTTGCCACTCACTGCCCCACGGCCCCCACCTCACGATGATCGATCTGTTCATATCCGTACAGCCGGATGCACCGTGCTGTGCACCGTTACTTCCCGGTCCGCTTCCAACGAACATACTTACTTTATCCAAACTCGCTACCAAACTCACCGACTGCATGTAATATAATGTCAATTTTTGACTGCCGCATCTTCAACTTCGCTTCCATGACTCCCCTTGCCCTGCCGCCCACTTCCGCCCACTTCGTCCATTTGGCCTACCCTTTGAGCACATGACACGTCGCCTGCATCCAAATCAGCCATTTTCTAGCAGGTGTGCTCGACACGAGGTGAAAAGATCTTTGATCATACCTTCCTCCACGGAACATCGTTTCCAAATCCGACTTTGCGCCATAGCACCTATGGCAACCAACAGGCACGTCCCAAAGGCGCTGCTGCGATAATGTCCGATCCAGTGACTCCACGCGTTCACTTGCCTCGTTCTGATAGCTCACTTGCCCTGTATTAAAGCTCATCGATACCGCTACTTTTAGTCCGCAATAGTATATGGCTTCCTGGGGTTAGAGACCGCCTGAGTATGCAACCCATATCCCAAACCTTGCCTCGCCTCTGGCAGAGTTATCCATCCAGATAAGTTACGTGCTCGTTTTCCCGTGCTAATTCTCCGCTTGGCTGCAAGAAGAAATTGCATCAGTCACTTTGACAACCTTGGCTCAACGTCGCGCCGACGAAACACCACGCAACATTTATACTTAATTATCCTCTCTTGCTAGCCGTTTTTTTCCTCCGCAAAAGCCTATCAGGGCTTGACGAAGACGTTTGTAACCGCTGCCTGATATTTTTGATTCCGTAATCTCCGTTTTAAAACGGAGTATCTAAAAAGATCTCCTGGCAGGCAAAGGGGGAAAAAAATTAAGCACGGGAAGATGTCACCACCAATGACTCAGATCACGATTGCGCCGTGTCGAGATGGTTCCCCACACATCGATTAGGTTTGCCTGTCAACGGGTGAGGAACGGGTTTATCTCCTGATTCGCTTACGCACTTGTGGAACGTTCCATCATGTTCCCAAGTCTCGCGTAAGCTTTTTTTTGTCCAGACACGACTCCTCGCTTCTTTTTCGACCAACAAGCCTTTCCATCCATAGAATACTCCAAGTTCCGACAATAAGGTTTATAGAACTTCATCGGTTCATTCAGACCTTCCTTGGTTGCTGCTCCAAATTCATTGACGACCCTGTATATAAGCACCATTGACGTGAAAGTTTCGAAATTCCACTATCGCCGCCATGGGGATTTGTCTAGATCAATTATGTAAGTAGTACATGATCACCATCCATGATTGAACTGAACGGCGCTGACAGGCAACCCAAACGAAGCTCTTTCATCGTATTAAAATAATCCCCATTCAAATCACTGCCCCCAGCGCGTGGTTATCATCCTTTGCCCTTGCCCGCCGGGTGTGCTGTTTTATATAAGCATGAAAACTTTATTTGTGTTCGGCACACACACGACAAGCTGTGCCCATTGAAAGGCAGCCACGCATTCTCGGCGTGCATCAACTCGACTAGTTTCATGTTGTACGGCTGCTATTGTTTCTCCTTATCTCCTTTCCGCACACATCGTACCTTCCGATCGCAGCGCGAAGCCCGAATTCTCAATTTCTTATATTCGAGAGTTCCATCTTGAGAAGTTGAAGTTCTGCGAGAGCACCGCGATTTGAAACACTAATCATTGCATACCAGGCGTGCAGTCAAATCGCATAGAGCAAGAAAAACTGAAATCGGGCTTCAACATTCAACGTGTCTCCTCTTGTCACGCAATGCCAAGATGGAGCTCCAAGCGAGTTGTGTTTTACCAACTCGGCAGTTCTTTCCTTTCCTATTTTTGTTTGTCATTATGAGTTCACTTCGGACCGTTTGAGTTTACATGAGCAAAGTTCAAGCTTCAAGCCCGTCCGTTATCACGTCATTTCATATAGCCACCGAATGAAACGCACAGCAACTCGAATTATATTAACTCAAGGTGCATTGATCAGTCACCTAGACGTATCGCATAATTAAGGAGGTGTAATCGTTCAGATATATACAGCATGTGCGTAGCTTAAGCGCACGGACTCAAACGAAGTATTACTGTAAAGTTCATTCAAGTTTCGTTTCGCGCAGACGAGTTCTTCTTGACTGGGGGAACACCTCGTTGTATAAAGTTCGTCCGGGATTTGCGCGCAGGTGGGCGGTTATAATTCATCGTTGACATCTCCGAGTCATGGAGTAATTCAATCCACGCCCGTCACTTCATTCAGACGTATCGTTCGATTATTACAACATCTTTTGCTCCGGGTGTAGCTATCGCAGCAATGCCGGATATCCTTTCTCGGGATTGACTCATACAAGTTAGAGCTCACCTCCATCAAAACAATTATGTAAAACAATGATGCCGAACAAGTGGGTTCAACGAGCCACACCAGCCCGAGGCAATCCATGATGTATTCCAAATATTCGGTACAAACACGCTACTGCGTTCCGAGGCATGAAACTCGAACCCAGGGTAGACGGGGACACCGGCCCATCCGGTGCTTCGTAATATCCACTGGGCCCACTTATTTCATACGCATTTTGCCCATATCTGCGGCTATCCACTTCCCCGAGTTATCTGATCCACGAGGATGTTATATCAATGCTTGTCCCACCATTGACGATTATTTCCGGGAAGATTCAATCAAGCCTCGCATCTGCAAAGTAAAAAAGGAGTTAAGCCAAGGGAGATACAGCGATTTTTACCCGTTTTGCCCAGGAAGGCTAGTTCTTTGTATGCCGTTCACGGCCGTGTAGACCCCATCTGATGTGGAATACGGCGATGCGAACGAGAAAACTGCCGATTCCAGGTCTTCCGTGACTGTGTGGCGTCCATATTATGTCTGCGGCCAATGGAAACAAAATGAAGCCCCGGCGGAGCTGAGGAGGCGGATAGACCCTTCCGCTCCGGTATTCGATGATACAGTATGGACCGGTGCCAGAGCGAGGTTCATTCCATTCCGGATGAGTGCCGATATGTGTCATTCCAGTGGCTGATTTCAAGGCCGTTCATGTGATCCTTGTATCGTGCCGATGTATCAAGCAGAGATGGAGGGGAAAAGTGGGTGGCGGGGTAGGGCACCGCAGTCAAAAGTCAATGTTTGATCTGAAACATCTACATGACCCGCAGGCGAATCTAGCCGAGGTGTTGGGTATCATTGCGGAAGAGTCTTCCAGATGAGCAGAGAAAGCGAATATGTATTAGTCCCTGCTGTGCAGGTGACAGACTTTTTCCCGCCACTTTGCTACAATGGTCAGGAATATTAAGGGAGAACATGTTCTCGGTGGTCGCCTATCCTGGCAGAATCTCGTCCTAAATTGATCCAGGATCGAGTCATATCAGTGACTCCGGGGGAAACATTTGTTCTTCGGATTGAATGTTCAATATTCAATATCCGCTTTGCGGCTCACCTGTCCATGTCATTGATAAGTGTGTCGCTGGCAGAAGTCGAACTTGTAAACAGCATCTCCGAAGCAACCAACGGCGGTCTGAGACGCCACAACCCGAGAAGGCAAAACAAGTACCAAAGAAGGAACTTGATCAGGGTCGCCACAGACGTATGTTTGGTTAGATGGATTGCGCGAAAGGGTTGATTGCGTAGCTCTTCGGGTACAGTATGTTCGCCCTTCACTCTGTATTAAAGGTTGGCGCCACCGTATGCCAAGGAGTGAAATGTGACGACTGGACCACGGACGAGCCTTCGTCCGTTGACGTATCAACAATCTGACACGGCACGGGTTCGGAAGTCGTGGAGGGGCCCCTCGTGTGTACCTGCAGCTCCACCAACGCCCACATATCCGAAGAGGATTACTCATGTCATGCAGTCAATACCAACAATGGTCCGACACATGGGCTGCACCGTACCTGGGTTAGATGAGGAACTCTACTGGTATCCTCCAGATTGTGCCTGCTAGATTGCCCTGGTTAAGTTACCCCAAACGAGACAGGAATATCCCCGACCCGTGGTGACAAAACCTACGGGCTATGTAGCTAGGATGAGGGTTGTCGTGTTCGTATGTTGTACCTGTTCTAAAGTTTCTAAACACAGGACAAGAAATGCCATAAGCCTATTAGCATGATTGATAGCGAGAATTAGAAGTAGCGTAGATACGCACTGGAGTCACCGGATGATTCCTTGTTCCTGCAGGACAACAACCCTTCCAAGCACCCTAGACCTACTATGTGGGATTCATGGTAAAGGTAGCCCAATAATAACAAAGCCACTGAATGTTAAACGTTCAACGTTCAACGTTGAACCTCCAAAGGAAATACAAAATCGGATTGGCAGACCCTGTCAGACCTGAACCGACTTGAATTTGTTTTTTCGAATGGAATGTGTGACATTTTTTATAACAGAGCAGCCAGTACTAAGGCCTAAGGAGTGAATAACACGTACAAAAACATCAGAACGCGAATTGAGGCGATTCCCTAGTATGCAGAATGGCACCTTGGGTTCGAACAAGCATAGATGAAGAATGCGGATCCTTTTGGGAAGTGGAAAGATCCGAATGTCTTGAAAAGGGGGAAATGGCTTCGTTGACTCGTGGGCGTTATTATGAACAACTCCGTTTTCCAAAGTTCTATGAGCATATGTGAAATGATGAAATCTGTCGGGTTCAAGTGTACCAACGCAGCTGCGAACTTGCGATAATCGCACCGCGTGGACGTCCTTTTTCTTGTGAAGCATGCCTACAGACCGTGACGTTGTGGACTCGGAGTCGTCCAAAAACTTCATGTTATGTAAATGCCGTCATCACTTGCAGTATGAAGTAATTAAACGGAATGTTGTTCCGCGCCAGAACGCTGGGAAACGCACTTAGGACCTGGCAGTAGAATTGAGTACGAACGGCAATGAAGCCCGTCGACCACCGGTTCGGAGCAGAAGGGCTTCGACCGGAGAACTCAACAACATCGATAAATCCACCGCTTGGCAAGACCATTCATTTCTCATGGTGCAGCGCGGAGCTACGCACGGATACATCACCCTGAGCACAAGGCTCAAGGGACACGGACAATGGTCATGGCACCACTAGCAGAATACGCAGTGGCGTCATGTCCCTGCCAGACATATATGTGCTACGAGGAACTATGCAACTATGTATTGACTATTGCCCCGGGAGCGCACCGTTGGGCTGGTGGTTAGGCGAGCACCCTGCCACCGGAACAAAACGCAGGGATCCCCGAGTCTGACTGGAATCAAATTACGACTGCGGTCGTCCGAGTCGCATGTTGCATGTTGCAACGTTCCGTTGCGAGATCAAGTCGATCGATTCATCCTCCCTTAACATGACGAGCTACCACCTTGATCCTAGTTACTAATTCGCTCGTACCACTTTCAAGACCACCATGTTCTCAAAGAAGAAGACGGAAAACTATAAAGTAGATTAGTACAGTATATTTTGTATCAAGAGCTGATTAGCCGTCCAACCTGTGGAAGCATAAAGATAAACGGCATGCCCAGTTCCTGTAAGTCTCTCTTCTCGATCTTTAGCCCAAAGCCACGGACTGAATTGCCGTCGAGGCATTGTTAAACGTCTGCCATCGTCGGGTTCAAATCGAGGTGACTGTGAGGAACTTCGCATCCGCGCGCATTGAAATTTATGCTCTTTTTTGTCTGGTCTGTGCGTGTGAATATATTTCTAATATATAGGGTGGAAAATGCGCAGTTGCTTTTTTTTTTCTCATTGAAAGTTGCACCTGGAAGATTGATATTTGGGGTTCTCCTTCACTGCTTACTGCCAGTCCTACCGGAGATTCTTGAATCTTACACATCCAGGGAGAAGGATATCTTTCACCCAAGATCGCCCTGATGTCTGCAGAGATTCTGGCGGCCCGTTTGAAAGAGATATTCATTTTACTGCTTCCATTGGTGTTGGTGAATAGTATAGACAAGTACATGAGTTGGTAACTGTACGTGCAATTGTCAATCCTGGATGGAGTTCTAATGCTTTGGGTTCATGTGTAATGGTTCCATTGCAGTAATCGTAGGCTGAGCACACAATTATTATACAAGGTGATGGAACGGCCGACTCGTCGCCAAATTATGAGTCCACACACAAACAATCAATGCTCACTGACAAAGACAGCAGCCATTCCCATCCCTGAACCTATGCACATACTCGTCACAAATATCCTCTCGTTCCTCTGCTTGGCGATGTTCAAGCCAGTGGCAATTTGCCGAGCTCCAGCTAAGATCACGGCAAAATGAGTGAGGCAGCGTAGACACGGACGGCTAAAACGACATACTACAACCAAGAGGATGGCCAATGGCAATGGCGCCACCGTTCACGTTCACTTTGCTGTAGGGGATTTTAACTTTGTCGATGGAGTAAATGGCCTGGGATGCAAAGGCCTCGTTGATCTCATAAAAATCGACGTCGTCCTTGGACAGGCCAATCATCTCCAAAACTTTGGGAATGGCATAAGCAGGCCCCACACCCATGATCCGAGGTGGGACGCCAACCACCGCTGCTGCAACGTACTTGCAGAGGATAGGAAGGCCAAGGTGTTTGGCAACCGAACGACGAGCAAGAATGACTGCTGCGGCGCCATCGGAGATCTGTGAAGCATTCCCTGCAAGGCGGTGGATCGAGTCACATCCACAGCAAGTCACTTAGTTTCGGCTTACCGGCGTGGGTACAGCCGTCCTTCTTGAAGGAAGGTTTGAGCCTCGAAAGACTTTCAGCGGTAACACCGTCGCGTATGCCATCGTCCGCGTCCACAACTACCTGGACTGCTTTCTCAGTCTTCGGGTCGATTAAGGTCACTTTAAGCGGTGTGATTTCGTCCTTAAACTTGCCCGCCTTTTGAGCTGCTGCAGCCTTCTGGAATGACTCTGCAGCGAACTTGTCCTGTGTCTCGCGAGAAATGCCAAAATCGACAGAAACATTCTCGGAGGTGATTCCCATCGGAATGAGACAATCGTGCGCTTCCTGACTGGCGAGTACAGAAGGCGACCAGCCGTCAGGAAGTGATCCACCACCCCATCCGAATGTCATGGACTCGACGCCGGCCCCTTGAGGTCAACCAGTGGGTATAAGTGCCATTGTGATAGCCGAGCATGAGAAGTAGCGTACCAATTCCAATGTCGATCTGGCCCGCTAATATTTCGTTGGCGATTTGATTCACAGCGGCTAGGCCAGACGAACATTGCCGGTTGACGGTGTTGACTGAAGCGGTGTTTGGGATGCCAGCGTGCAGGGCTGCCATTCGGGCGGCGTTGGCGCCACCACCAGGCGGAAGGACGTTACCCACAGCAATGTCCTCGATGAGGCCTGGATTTACACGTGCTGTGGTGAATGCTGCGCGTAATACGCCAGACAACAGTTCCTCTGGCCGCGTGTCCTTGAAGCCGCCTTTTCTGCCCTACAGAATGAACGTGAGCGCGTGATCAGATGCGGCGCCGGTGGGTGAATGGTACCTTGGTAAGCGCAGTCCGAACCGCGGCGAGAATTACGACATCATTATCGTGCTTTGAAAGTATCTTGCTCTTTGCGCTGGACATGGTTGTGAAGTATTGATGTAAGTCGAACTCTGAGAACGACGACTGCCGGAGTCCGGTTGTTTATACGCCCGGCTATGGATTATTCATGTGTTTTGGTGCTCCCCCACCGGCTACTATTAGTATTACATAAGTAAAGCAAAACACTCTTCAGCAGTTCAAATCATATGTTTACCTGGTTCTGGCCTTTGATTCGCTCATACCGGTCAGGGCCTGTGACAGTGTCCGGTACTTGATGCGATCAGGACGACTTAATAGTCACAAATCCACGAGTCTGCGTAGAAAGGCACGACAATCACAACATTTTACCGTTGGTCTGATTCTTTTTAGTTTCATACTCAATTTAACTTTGAGCACACAGGGCAGGAGGTCATGCTATTACTTGGTGATCTAGGTGGCCACATTTCCGCTACAAAGTAAACCATCATTAAACTATAGCCCTCATGTGATGGGGAAGCTTGAAATAGATTACTCTCACTGGCAAGACGTTTTATAAACGAACTCAATCTCTTCGTGTCATTTTCTCAGTCTCTAAACGCTTGGATAGATCCTCACGCGAAATCATGGGGTTTTTTGATCACTCTCGAGGCACGGATATTGACCTTATCATCGGGGAATGTGGTTACGGCGGCCTCAAATATGAAGCATAACGGTCACAGAGTCAGTATTTTTGAAGTTCCAAGCCCGGGCCCCTGTGAGTCATCTCACTTGACCATATTTCACTTATCATACAGTAATTAAATCAGAACGGCACGTCCCTGCTCGGAGCGTGCTGTGAAGATAGGCTGCCTCACGAGTCTGACTGTCAAATTCGTGCCCAACGCCTCCAATTGTGGTCGTCACGATAGCTATTCATTAATGTAACCAGTAAAAGCCCGTCCGAAGCGCCTTAATAATTGTGCTAGAATAAGGTTAGTCGTCACCACGCCGACTCGGATGCACTTATTTTACTCAAATGCGAGGGAAAGCTATTTTCAAATGTTAGCTTTCCTCCATATGTAGTGTGTGGGGCGTTTACGGCTGCAACGCATATCATGCGGAGATCCACCAAGGTCTTATAGGATGGTGCCGTACGAATGGGCGTCGAAATTCATTCCAACCACGGTGTCTTTAAGTATTTTAGGACGAAGAGAGGGGATAGCCGGTTTTATCGTAAAAGCAGCAAGATTCTCTGATCTCACAATTGCCGCCGACGGTGTTAAGAATCAGACGGACACTATTTGGTGCGCTTATCCCCATTTTATGTTTCTACCGCGTAATCGTTATCATATCTATTTGATAGGGGATGTAATGCGTTCTTCCGGACACCCTTCTGCGCAAAGTTCGCCAAAAGGACAGAGGCTGAATATGGACTCAAGCTATTTTTGCTAAGCGGACTGCCTTTAATTAAGGTCGGATAACCGTGATTGGAATGTGCGTTGTAGCGTGCTGGGACGTACATCTTCTGACCTTTTCTACCAGGAAGAGAGATACACCAGGCCAGGCGGCTACTTTGATACATCCAGTTACGATACCACATCACAATACGATGTATTCTTTCAGATGGAGCTGGATACATCCTCCGTAGGAGGGTTCGAGATCTAGAGTTGTAATCTACGGAGATCGTGTATGGTACATCCCACCTTACCTCTCGCTATCGCGAATACCATGTTTGTCATACGCCCCGTACTGTGGCCTTTGCCTTCCCGCGGGTCCCGCGCTGCAACGGTCGTCAGCGAGTCGGGCCGCACCTACGCCATCGTCCTCGCTCTCTATCGCCGTCGGCACCTCGCCTCTCCTACGCCCACGTCCACGCCCACTCTCGCACTTGTGCTCGTGCTCGTGCTCGCCTGGAAGTTCCTCGCCTAGGGGGTCGCCTCGGAGTCTCCTCCCTTGCCTCCTTGCCTCATCACGGACGGTGTGCTGCGACTGCCGCACGTTCTCGATCTACCGAGAGCGTACGACGCCAGTCGTCGCGTTCCCATCCCCGTCCATGGCACGTGTCCACCATAGACGTGCGCGCGTGAGGCTTGCTTTCCCTCGCTCTCCACACCTTGCCCTGATCGAGCTGGTAGTTGGTTCCAGTCGGGGTGATTTCGGCCCAAGCCCTTGAACCCTGTATCACTTTCGAAAAGAGAATTTGGTCATGCTTGCTTGGAAAGTTTGAGGGCGTTATGTTAGTGACATGACTACCTCGGTTGAAAATGTTGAACGCAGATCAATGGTTGCTCGAATGGCGTCGGGAAGGGTCACACACATTAACCCATCACCTGTCAAATGCTCTGGATCAGTCAGTTTGAACGACAATATGTTATTTTACGGATCGGCCAGTAGTACGCACCCCTTTACACAACCAAATTACCTTGATCAATAAATTCACTTGTTAACCAATGCCAAGCTCACAGGTGATATGTGAAGCCTGGTACGTAGCCCTTGTCCTTCTAGCATTCTTTTGGCCATTTTGATTGGCGTAACTTGATAGATTTCTGCCACGTTTGTGGTTCCGCAGAAATGGATGAGAGTATAGTAAAAGCACCCAAGGTATTTTGCAAGCAGTCGACTCGGAGTTGTCGGCTGCCAGTGGCGTCACGTTGCCCTCCAGTATAAACCATGTCTCTGTACTGACTGAAAGACATCGGGTGTTCGTGAGTATATTGTCACTGAGCGGCCCGAAGGTCCTTGAAGCTTGAGAAGCGCGCATACCCGTGTGAGGTCGACAGAGTCCTCCATGCGACTGTTCAAACTTCGAATTCAGCTTCAACTTGAAAAGGTACTACTCGGCGATCGATCGCGCCGCGCAATCATGACCACTGACTTGCCTGCGGACCCTAATGCCAGAGTCAAGAGTCGGCGCTGTCACGTCGATAACTAGCGTCATTCAGGCGCGCTCGACGCTATTCATCATCGCACGTTTGTGAATCAGATGTGATGGCAACAACTTGAATGTTGCCCTGATTGGTTCCGAGCGTGGCAAACTCGAACGGAATTTTCCGAGACAATCGTCCGAATCGGGCCGGTGAGTCACTGCGTTCCCTGCACTGATTCGTCGGTACATCGCAGACGTCCACGTCCATGGGCTGAATGAATTCTATCTAAAATCTACGCCCTATTCAATTTTCGGTCCGCGAACCCGAATCTTTGAGTTGTGGAGACAGTGCAGATGGGGCCCGACGTCCCGAAGCCCGCATTTATCTGTTTCACGATTGTTCGCTTTGTCGATGGTGGAAACAGGGCTGTGGGATGCCATTTTTTAACCTTATTGAATGACCATTCGGCGGGGAGACCGGGGGAGTATATGCGCGGTGCTCTAGCGTTACTTGCAATCAGGAAGTTATGTCGCTGGGTAGTGATTGTCGAGCATTCTGCTTCTGCTCACGATCCCCGGTCGTCAAAGCAGTTTAAGAGGCGGCCGAGTCTTCTGAAGAACATACGGGCGTCTTCGACCATGATGACCGTGCATGGATGATATCCCAGTTTTGTGTGTCAGGGGTGGTGATGGAGGGATTGTGAGTCTGAGTCTGTCGTTTTCGCGGGGAATCGGACAGCCAGGTCAATACACATTGAAAATAGAAATATATTCTTGTCTGTCTGCCTATGAATTTATTAAGTATAGTGGTAATATATCATGCTAGGTGAATGCCGACCCACACAACTTTTCATTGACAAGCCCGTCATCGTTGAAGGACTCATCGAAATTATCATGAGTGGGATGTGATTAATTGATTGTTCATCTTACCTAGTCTTTCTGTGATAATAATTAAATTTGGGCGCAGGTAAATGCACCAGTGAGACCCTCCTAGTATTCATACACCCGTCTTCCCGTGCCGACGGTGTGATAGAGGGAACGATTACGTCTTTGGTAGCAGGTCCCTACCTAGAAGCTGAGTGGTTCAAAGAACAAGCCAGAGGTCGTAAATGATCGGAATCCGTGCGGCGATCTCTTTGGCCCCAGCCCAATGATGTCATTTTGGGTTGGAGACCTGTCATTCGACTGCTGAGCCTGGCCAGTAAGTGTGGGCAGTCGTTTAATCGTCCCGCTCACGTTATCTTGGCAGTACCTGGGTCCCCAACGTCCCATTGATCGCGTGTGGATGGCTAACCCAAGGTCGAGCAGACACTGAACAAGGTGCGTCCCAGCTCAACGAAGACAACTTCACTCTGAATGTTGTGGCACCCGAGACTAGGTGGTCCCAGTGGTCGCTGGGACATCGCTAGGGCACCAGAAAGCGTTACCTGTACTTCATTGCCCATGCAGGACCGTGGGTTGGCTTTAGCCAGGAAGGCGTATGAAAGTTGTGATATGAACTGGCAAAGGAAAAGAAAAAAAGAGCAGAGAACAGGAACAGGAGAAACGGCTTTCAAAAAATGACATCGCGAAGAGGTGAAGAGGACGGTGACCAGTGCTAGTGAGCACAGAGGAACGTCAGCGATGGCCCATTGATTCTGAGGCACTGGCATCCCGCGTCATTGATGAAACAGATATTGTCGAGAAACGGATATTACTCACCTTCTTTCAAACGGGTGGGGCGCAATGCGGCCTGATTGATGGCGACGGTTTTGTGGCTATCACCGAACCGGCCGGGCGGTGAGCTATCGAGGATGTCGATGCACGCTCTAGTTGGTGTTCAAACGTTCATGATGGGCCCACGGGGTGGCAACCGTGTGCCACGAATGTCACTTTCCTTTTCACCTTCGTAACGATGGATTCGTAGACTGGTAGGTTCCGATCATCATCCGCAGCGGCCCGGGTGATCGTGGTGTCAGTGGAGCCATCGTGGAGCTCAGGGACGATACGATCTGAGCAACGAAATATACTCCTCCGGGAATGGCCCACAGCGACGTGTGTCTTGATTATGTACATTATGATGAGATGAATTTCGGGCGTAGAGTGGGAACGAGTAACGGAAGGCCACTGCTGGACCTTCTTTGACCCAAACCCTTGTGTTTTCTTTACCGGTTTGCGACGAGTCTGCGCCTTGCTGAGGCAATAACCCTTCCCGTACAAACGTTCACTGGCAGGTTTGACAGCCTTCCTGCAAACGACGTCGACGACCCTTTCAGCCGCTTTTACTCCAAGAGAATTGTCCATAAATGAGCCCATGGAATGAAAGCTCCGTTCCTTTGAACGAACAGAAAAGTTGGAGCTTCCGAGTCGTCCTGCCGCAATCACTGGGTTGGATCGCGTCGGAGAGTGCCGCTGGAATTGAAGATTGGCAAATACATCCACGGATCAGGGAATTGGAATTGAAGCAGACCCGTCACTCCGGATCGGTGCGCGCTATCAGAAAAAAGTTTTGGCAGCGTCGCGCTACCATGCGCATCCCCAGAGGATCCTGTCTACCTGTTTGTCTTTCTTTTTCTTCCTTCATTTTTTGGGTACAAACGGGTTTTTAGGTCCCTCAGGTCCTCACCGGTGCACCCCCCGGCCGCTTCGCGAAAAACCTCTGGCGTTGAAGGCTCCAGATCCAAAACATGGCCTTAGTAACACACTCCACAATGGTTCGTAGCCAGTCTGTGACGTTACGACCGACGACTCGGGAGAAAAAGAGAAGCGCGGGGGAATACGGGTTTCCGGTACGAGCTATCCATATCCAATTTGACAATATAAAAATAACATAAAAAGAAACATAAAAAAAGATACGGATGCATCTCCTCCCATGAGAGGTCATATGAAAAGACCTGCCACTCGCCGTGGTAATCGGAAGTGTTCGCATCAACAACGTTCCGTACCACCCGATCATCCCCCGACCTTCCCTCAACGGCGTCCCACCGGCACCCCTCGAATCGTGGACGGTTTGCCTATGTTGATTGGCGGAAAGAACTGCAATCGCGATGATGGGGAGGCTTCCTTGCAGATCCGAATCCTGGCGATTTTCGGCGGTACCAATTTGCCCTAAATCCTGGGCAAAATAACCCTAACCCCTCTGGCGTCCGCCCCTTCTCGCCTCGAGCGTCCCTTAACGGTTCAATGAAAAACGAGGGGATGGATAAAAAGAACACACTGTTTGTGTGTCCAGTGTCTGTCAGCGTCAGTTCAAGAGACACGTTGCAGATCTGTGGCCATAAACAGTTGGTATCATAACGTGACCAAGCCATCCAGTGTGTATCTCTTGTCATGGGCGGCCGCTTCCGCGCCAGAATCCTCGCCACATGCTCGTTAGGGACCCCACGTACCCGAAACAAGCAGTCCCGGTACCACACTCTGCCACCCGGTTTCTTCCCCTCTACCCCTATTCCACCGCATCATGTTTGTTCTGCCTGCAGGCTAGCCTCGTGAAATGGAGATATCCGAATCGATAAGCTAACTTGTTTCATTTGTGGTTAAGTTTCGACTCTGCATCCGCCTCTCCTTTCCACTTCCCTCGTGACCGGAGGCCTCAATGTTCCAGGAATGATTTCTGTGCGGTATGTGATGGGCTCGTCCGCCCCTTTCCCGGTTCGCCGCCTGACCATGTCCCAAGTTGAGAAAGTGTATTTTTGTTCATTCCATGATTGCTTACAATGACTGGAAGCCGGCGATTACGCTACCTCAGGGCCATTGATGCGGCGGTTACCACGTATTCGACGAACGAGGTGGGAGCCTGAGTTCAATAGCGGGAGACATTGTCTTTCGTTTGGTTTTGTTCCCTTTTCTTGTGATAAAATACAGAGATTTATCGTCTACAGTCACAGCACACATGCAAGCCGCCACCACTCGTTTAAAATTTATTCTCAGACTCGGACGTCCCTTCGAAAAGCTGTGGGCCCTGACCCTGGCCCACTCTCCCTTCCACCCTAATCGGGGTTTTGGAACGTTTTGGAAGCCCGGGCAATCGTCTCATCTGCCAGTCGAGCATGCGCGCGCTTTACTTAACGTACTCAGAGGACGAACGAACCATCTAGTGGAATGATGTGACGATACCATGTAACCATTCATGGACGGCAGGCGCCATCGATCAGTGCAATTTCCATCGATTGAAAGCCATTTACTGTAACCTTACGTCCGTACGCCGACGACAATTGGGATTGGGATGAGATCGCAGGACACCGGAAGGAAATAACCAAGAAAGAAAAGAAAAAAAAAAAAAGGTTACGATCAACGGATCGCTCGGGCTTGCGTCGGACCTCAGCGACGCACAGTAATTGTTCCCTTTCGTTTCCAAAGTTGTCAGGTATATATAGTTGTTAATAATGGTATCAATTGAGACCTATCAGTACGGGAACCAAGGACGGAGGGATTTGCCCACCAATGGATACACATCACGAGATCATTGATCATATACATAGCTATCAGATCAAGAAAATCGGGCTTTTCTAAGCATAAATAATACGTATCGTTGGCGTGATAGTTTGGGTCCAATCGTAGAAAAAGGCGGATGGCATAATGATACAGAAAGGAAAGCTCCAAGAAACTACTAGTACAAGTACACGTTTCGCGAGTGGACAGGCTTGATTCAAAAAGCGTTTTGTGTACGACAACAATACGAAAACTAGAAGCAGGGATATCACCAGATCTGGATAATTACGGAAAGCATGACGTGCACTTAAACCGACCGATGAACGCAGCCGACCAAAATCGGAATCTAACCAGGAGTGTGTGCAAGAACTGAGACAAGGATGGAAGGAGGAGAGAGAAAGAATGGAAGGAGCGCAGTTTAGGGTGATTAGGGAAGAATCTTATCGCTCCCGCACACAGCACCAGGCCGCCGATGGGAGAAAGGGTTCACGCAACAGCTCCATGGACGTTACTCGAGCGCATGTCCAAGTGGTGTTGGAGGCGAGGAGGCGAACGCTGGCGCAGGGGCAAGATATGTTCATGCCCGCGCTCCGACGACGACGTGGATGATGATGAGTAAGCGGTTCGAGCAGCAGGCGCATCAATCCATGATTGGATCTCAGGCAACTGATTGGGGTGTTGTGGCTTCCGCGAGTCAGGAATTGAAGTGAGCGGCGCGATAGAAGGGTGACTGTAGTGATATGGCGCAAGTGGAGCAACGTGGGTGGAAATAGGAGGCAGCTGCGCCGACTGCGGTGGAGTTCTAGGCCGGGTCATAGCAGCGGCTAGTGGACCCCTACGGTGGGGGAATTGGTCCGGTCTCGAACGACCATGTGTACGCTCAAACAGGCCACATTTGTTGCAGAGCTAAGTTAGTCTCAGTGGTGTGCTATATTGGGGAACAAAGGGGGAAAAATCATACCACTTTGCCGGGACTAAGATTTGATCGTCTCCACGTGGACGTATCGGTCGTACAACAATTGAAGCATCTCCGGCGCACCCTGTCGCTCAGCTTCGTTGCCGCATCGTCCGTATAACCAATAGTATAGTGATTTTGTCCTGGAAGAGGATATGCGAGCGTGCCGTTTTCGCGTGTGCCAGCGCTTGCATGCGAAAGCGGAGGGCTATTGTATGCCGGGGAAACATGGTACGAGTGTGAATCGTGCGAGTATCTGTGCTCGGTGTGTGGTCGCGAGCTGTATGTGTAGTTGTGAGAAGAACGTCCGGAATCCCGTACGGGATCATGGGGGTATGGTCGAGATCGTGCCATCTGATCTTGAGAGTAGTATGGGTCAGAGTAGCCAGGGTGAGAGTCGACAGAACGGTCTGGTGGAGACCGGCGGGGTGCGGGAGAGGACACAGAGGAGCGATCGAGGGAGGAAACCGACAAGGAGGGGGAATGGGAGAGGGTGGCTATGGGCGGGGGACTCGGTCTACGATAAGGGTGATCGTAAGAGTAGTCATAATCACGTCGGTGTCTAAGGAATTGGTGAGGATGAGGATGATGGGGAGGGGAAGGGATCGACGGTACGTACGAAGAGGGAAGCGGCATTGACTCTACACGGTGGGGCATGTGTGTGGGAGGGCGAGGGTACGCCTGGTTGGTAGGGAGGGGATGGAAAGGGAGACCAAGTGAGGAGGTGTTGAGGGAAGGGAGAGACTTATCAATGGAAAAGGACGTCGAGAACTGATAATGGATCAACAGATCAAAAGAGAGCGCGACATCGAAGCAAACAAAGAACGAACACCGCGCTGATCAAAGGGATCAGGAAGCCGTAAATTTGGAGTATGGGCTGTTTCGAGAGATCTGGTGTCTACATTTCGAAAAGGCAAGTGTTTAGGAAGGTGGGAGAGCGATGGAGGGCTGTACGACAGACCGTTATCAAGAAGGCGGTGATCAGACGCGGTCGCGGATGGTTCACGCGGAGGCGGATGGTACCGTTCTGATTTCTGGGAGCTGTGGTGGTCTTCCCTAGGGAAATGGAGGCTAAGGATGATAGAACGAGGCGTATTTGAGCACTTGCCAGGCACTCGGCTTGCTTTTCTGAGAAGATTCGCTGTGCGGTACGGCGGACTGGTGATCCGAGTGGGAGTGCATGGGTCCAGGAGAATGGGGAAGCGAACGTGCTAGGCAACTTCTCGCAGCAGAACCGGCGGTCATTCCGCGTGCTCAACGTGCCCTTTCCCTGCTCGTGTCGTGGAGTACAATAAAAAGGTTTTTCAACTTGACCCGGACAAGTATTCACACCGCAAGCCTGGGCGGCTCACTGCCCACGGGCACTCCTCAAGAAGGCGGACTATCAGAAGGAGTGGTTTATTATTATTATTATATTATTATTATTATTATCCGAACTAAAATCTATTTTTGTTCTAGTCCAGGGGTCCTTTACACGGCGCCGCGGCACAGGTGGACAGTATCGTTTGTTCGCATTTCTGCCTTTTTCAATCGCCGACGTACGGAAAATTCAGCGGCTCGTTCCCTTATTTCTTAGCTGTCGCGGGATCGGAGGTCCGGGAGCAAAATCCAATTTACCAACGGCGGCTTCTTATCGGCGGTTCGGAATCGCAAAGAGGGAATGCCCTAGCCCCAGGGCCTGTGAGAGCCGCCTCGCGATCGTTTATTGTTCGTGGGCACTAGTGGTGGTCCAGAGTGCTAAAATTGTGTGAGGGTATCATCTTGATCACCTACCCTATCACATCGACCCTGCACATCAGCCAGATTTCCGGAGATATCCTTCATCTTGTCCCTCCTCAGGAAATCATTCCGTCTCCATCTCGTGCAGTATCGCACCTTCTATATAGGCATAGACACAATTGGCCCGATACGAAACACGACGGCAACTCACTTCCGTTACACCTTCATTCGTCCATCTCACTCGCTGTGTTCGTCCCCTGTCCAACTCATCTCTCCGGGTCTCCGCCTTCCTCGTAGCTATACTGGTACAAAACAGACCATCGCTGATTGATCGATCACGCTCGTGCCCTATGCGTATCAGTGACTGATGCGTATTCATATTAATTCGGGCGTCTATCCAAACACGGTTGCCAAGCCCCAGCCTACTGCCGCATTCCTTGTCCTTGTTCAAATCCGTCCTGGCAGCTACGGGGACGCAATCACGGATCCTGTTGGTTGACACGATGGAGAACATACAGGACCCCAGATGTGCTCCCATGTCGGGGCCTTGACAAGAAGTCGTCACAGGCTCCGGCCAACAGCTTCTCCTCTCTCATGGCGCTGCAGGTTATACTTGCCCTGCTCGTTGCTATACCCCACTTGGGAACCTCGACTGCGCACACGCTCACGTTCATCTGTGACAGTGGATTGAACATGTCAAACCATCACCCACTGGATAGATATGGTCGTCTGCCCCCGTCTCATCCTCGCTGCTCGCGCGGCTCCCCACGGGTTGATCTTGTTCCTTTGCCCGTTTCAGGCCGGAGCGAGGAACCCCTCTGCCATATCCGATATTCCGAGGGCGGAAATCATTTGTCCCTTGCCGTAAGCCGCATCATCCGCTCGCAGCGACGCCCGGACTCTTGCACATGATTTCCTGTATATTAACATTCTTGTCCGCTTTTCGTTTGCCACACTGTTTCAGGCTTATATACTTCACCCATTCCTTTGTTTCAGCCTCGGCCTTAATGCTTGCCTGACTTACTCCTCACGAAGTTGTAGTGTGCTCCATGGAGATTGCAGGCGATAGGTTGTGCAGGTCGCTGTTTCATAACGTGTGCCCCCCTCTTCCTTGCCACGTCCGCATCACAATCATGTTGCAATCATGGCCAGAAATATCCTGTCTTCTACGTTCTCCTCTGGTCATCCTTGGGGCTCCCGTACTGCCGCCGCAGACGTAGAACCACAGCTTTGTGGCGACATCGCATGTCCCTTCGGATTGCCATCACAATGACTGTTGCGACTTCCACTTCTCAGCTGCTGTAGCGAAACGAAGCAAGAGGCGATAGCTTGCTGTACCGATCTGTTCGGGGAAGATGCAGAGGATGTGTTATTCGTTGAGACTTGATGCGACAGCGAGAGAAAGAAAAGCCAAGCTGGGATTCACCGCGCTGATGCCATCGTTACCAGTGTTAGTTTCAAGCACCACCTTCGGGATCATGTTTGGTGTCCGACAGGACTCTCGAATCTCAAGCCCAAACCCCGCCGCTCTCGAGTCGGTAGGGGAAAGGTATCGGTGGTATCGGTGGATTAGTGAGCTTTTCTCCGAGGGAGTCTCGACGGTATTGATGTGCCACCGATGCGCCTGTTCGTGGTGTCTCCGTTGAATCGGAAAGAGCCTCACGCTACGCTTCGCGGCCTACGGGTAAGGTTTCAAACATTGAATATAATGTTCAATATTTTTGAGCGCTTCAAGATCGATTTGTCAAAAGCCAGTTCACACGCCGCACACGGATGAAAAAAAAGGATCGATTTCCTTTTTGGGCCGTTCATTGCCGCCCTTCGTTTTAGTTCGCCCTGGTGCTTCTACACCGCAGGCGGCCTGATATCATGAGCCTATTGATAGTGCATTGGTGGCCCAATGGATATCCGTCCCATGGCAGGTTTACAGATTACTACGGCCTGGTTGCAAGCGCTGCAAACAAACTTGGTAACACCGAGGTTCTCATCGTTTCTCGGAGTCCCACTGCAACCAAGTTCATATCATGGGTTCCAGAACAGATGCTGAGTAGCTCTTTTCCCAGCGTCAATCAAAATTTCTTCTCACCCGTCTCTACGTTTGGCTATACAGTCAAGCCGCACCCCCAAATGATGGGATCGCGCCCAACTGATTGAAATATCACGGCACCAAAAAAATTAAGTATTGCCATAGGCTGTCACAATCCGAGGGCTACGACCTGGGACCACCCACGATCCGTGCTGCACCACGTCAAGACTACAGCGGGGATATCCGAGTCCCACACTTTGATTCTATGATAGCACCTGGTTCCGCGTTTCACTGGCAGTGAAAGCAGTGAGTTCCCCGCCCCCTGCTTTCCCCGTATGCCTATTATTTTTTGCACTGCAGGAACACACGCCCAGGCACATGCATAAAACCTGAGATTTTTTCTGGATATGAACATAACATCACAGACAAGGCATTCTCACAACAGGCAGCAATACAAGGTCGCCTGATCCCGCTCACTAATAAGACGCGAGACCACGTGCGTCTTTGGACGTGAGCTCGAAACAACAGCTGGAGCCATTCAAACTTGCATGGGATTTGGTTGGTCCCGGGCCAGCTAACTTGGAAGGTGTGTGGTATTATCGACGTGTTGCAGACGTCAGCGTGGAACGCTAGCTGATTTGTTCCTAGTTACCAAAACCGCCTGCGATCCAATAACTAGCAGATTGGTTTAGGTAATATTTTACCCATCACATATTTATGCATTGATCATCGGTCCTGATGGCATTTTCGATTGTTCCAAATCGCCGTCAGTGGCGGTGTGGCAGCCTTTCGGAGAGAACAACAATTGAAGCGCTGGCTCGCCAGTGCTAACTCTGACTGGTCGTGGGCCATGCTCCATTCTGAGGCACTGCCGGCGTCGATGAGTACGAATGCCTACACGCGTATACACATCGGATCTATTCTCCGGCTCATCGTTCCACGCGCCTTTCATTTTCTGCAGTATTGAGCCGCCGTGATGGTGGCGGATGTGAGATTAAGATCACACAAACGGCGGGGAGGCAGGGGGCCAGATGAATGCATATTCTGACAGAGGCGGCTTCCGGTGATCAAACCATGTCCAACTTTCTCGCCACCTCCTGTTGTGACAAAGCGCACGCATGTCAATGCTTACCAGGTTGAAAAAAGGGGTACCCTACTATTACATTCAAAATCAAGTATGATTCGGAAGAAGCGCATGCATACATGGCCTTTTTTTTTTTTTTTTTTTTTTTTCATTCGCCGCTTCCGCGAACATGGGCGATGTACGAAGAACTCTTTAGCATGATCGTTACAATCACTGTTCAGTGTTGGAAAACCTGCTGCTCATCGCTGCTCTGCCAGCTTTGTGATCATAATCACGATCGTGTGATCAGGAGCGGGACAATCATGCAATCACGCACCCATCGCCGTGGTCCAGGCGATGTTACAAGTGCACCCGAAACTTGAATACGAAACTATTGCAAACACTAGCTGATTTTTGTTGTGTAAAACACATTTAAAACATCAGATTATCACTGATGAGAATCAGATTGAGATTTGTGCGATCGATGTGGCGGCCATGAGCGAGCATAGGTGACATCAGATATGGAAAGGCCTGGAGGGGGCGGATAATAGACTGGCACTTTGTCGTCGCTGGGTGCTGCATGATCGAGGTGATCCGAACTCGATCGAGCGAACTCGGACGTGACGTACAGCAACTCCCTTTGAGGACACTCGATTGATGCGGCCTCATGAATCCACTCGCCAAATCTAGCAGTCTGAAACGTTTTACCATGACGGGGTGCGGCGGGTCGAACAGCCTCCTCGCGCCCGGTTCTTTCCACTTTCTACTGCTGAGCCATCGGATGGCATCCTGTAGAGTTCCGTTGACGGCAGATCAGTGCGGCTCAGCGCTTTGAGTCAGCTCGTGACACACACTCGATCCATCATCCACCCCAAATCGACCAGCGGATCCTCGCTCGACCGCCAACTGGCATATGTGATGCGTTGATGCATTGATCATGTTTACATATGGCATTGATCACTCTCGTGGACTTAGTGCAACCTTGGATTTCCGTTGCATCGCATGCCGCCATTATGATGATCATATTCATGAACCCCGAAAGAAAAAGATGGCCACTGGCACGTAGCCTTCGAAGCCCCTGGACTCGATGGCTGGGTGACTGATAAGATACTAGGGATATGACGATATGATTCACCAGAAAAGGCTATACACACGCCCACGCCCACCTTGGATTGAAAGTTTCGAGTCCATTATTACTTTCAGGCCGCGGATCCCGAATTGTATTTAAATAGCATACTTATAGGGAGGTCTTGTTATCGCCTCAGAGGTTCACCGTCCCGGACTCCGCAAAATGCACTGCTATCGTCATGTACATACGTGTCGCGAATGAATGTCCCCTGTCTAGATACGATAGCTATGATTATCGGATAGTCGTCGAAGGAAAGTACGGCAGACGGTGGCTAAATAGCAACCCATACTATGTAAGTTAACTGTTATCATATCCTCACCCGGTTCTCGCGCGGAAACTGGCCTCTCTTCCCTCCCACGCCTACCTATTGCCGAGCGAGCGCATCAAAATCCTAGCAATCCGACTCCGCCTCCGTAGAGCTGTCCGAAGCTCGGTGGACTGCCGCCGTAGACCACACACGCACCATCCCATCGTGACTCCCAGTTGCAAACATCATCGGATCGTCCGTCCCATTGTTCCACCCGATGCAAGTCATGTCGGCCATGTTCGTGGGTCGAAGGTAACGCAGTAATGCCGCCGTGTCTCGATCCCAGATATGTACGTCGCCAGCTACCATTGGGAGAAAAAAGGTATGGGTGGAAGACAATCGCATGTTAGAAAAATGGCTTGCTCCGCGGATGTGCGAGCGAAGCGGTGACCCACCTTTACCAACGCAAAACACGAACTGTTCGTCTCTCCCACCAAAGTAACAAGAACCCGCGATGGAGGTGGGCCCATTGAGCGCAAATGTGTGCTTGAGGTTCAGTCGAGCTGTCAATGGAGTTTCTCCGTCCGTCCGCGCTCTGTCCCGCACGATCTCGAGTTTCCAGAGTTGTGGCGCAGCCTAGACAATTCAGTCAACTGAGCGGGACGGATCAATGAGATGACATGGTATATGATCGCACCTGTTCAAACGATACGAGAACGAGAGACATCCGCTTCGAGATCACGATGTCACGGACATCGCTAAACAAGGGTACTTGACTACCCAAACTGTGAGAATGACTCCTTAGCGAGGTCGCATCCGAACGCGCACCTCTCTTTCCGTTTCGTGTGCATATTGTACACTGTTCACTTTGGGTCAGCGAGGCACACATAGGTGGCACGTCGGCTCTCTTACCGATGATCCGTTTGTCGACCTTGGTCTGGCGTGTAGGTTGTGGCCCGCTCGATGGGGGTATAGACGGCCCTAGTATGCGAGGGCGAATTGCTGCCGGGGACCCTTGGGTATCAGGGTCTCGACGAGACAACATATCCAAGGGAGTGGTCTGAGAAGCACGACGCGAGAGAGTTCTCTGAGAGGTACGACACCGTAAAGGAGACACCGACTCCGACTTGCCATTTGCGCTTGCATTCGTTCCAGCATTGTCATTTCTGCGGGCTCAGATGACGAGGACATTGCATGGCTTTGAACCCTTCTTCAAAGCAGAATTGAGGGCAGCGGCTGGCCCTAGGAATATGTGACGTGCAACCTACCACCATTTTTCAGTCATGTTACCAATATAAGACTATAACATACCCGAGTGAGCATATAGCCTCGGAACAGTCCGTCACACATGTTTCCAGGGTCATACTTGTCTTCTGGATACTTATCACCACTCCAAAATATAGCAGGGAAGCTGTTTGCCTTCATGGGTATCTTCCCGCATTCCAGTTGCTTTCGCGTCCTAGCATCTTGAAGAAGCCGCTGTATCAGCGGTCAAATAAAGTGAACATCTGACTTACTCTGCGGGATGCTCGATAAACTCCTCCAGATTGTCGGCGGGACATATGTAGCGAGCAAGGACAGGGTGTTTCAGACCCATTTCCTCCCGGCCGGCTACATTGACAATTGGTGGATCGATTCCTGCCTTGTGAGGATGCGGAGCAGCATATTGCCCAATGCAGGTCGTAGCTTTGTTGCGTCAATAGATCGAGTCCCGTGAATCGTTTCATTCATCTGTGATTCACGTTAGCATACTACATGCGCATATATGCGCCAACACTTTGAGGGAACGCACTTTTTGCGTAACAGTTGCTAACTCAGCAGCACGCTTGGAATCTTTGATGAGGGGGGACAGGCTGGGAGCATGGTGCAGGATCCTGCGGTATGTACTGAGTATATGCGCGCGTGTTTCGTCGTCGCTAGTATGCTGACGATGAGCTTTATTGGCATAATTTGAAGCAGGACTTACTATTTGCTCAACCGTTCGGTGCGTCCTCTGGAGAGGGCATGGTGGTGGTAAGAGAAAGAAGAATGTCAGTTTGAGCGGAAGACACATCAGCTTTCCATATCGGGAAAGATTAGATAACACTCACGTGTTGTTTTCTGCCGCTGGCGCGTCTCATTATTGACTTCTGCTAAGTACCACCAATTCATCAATCCATCCGCCATTCGACAAACATATACGCATACATAGATTCAGAACAAACAAATCACACCAACCACGCTGCTGCCATCCACCTCCTAGGAAACACACACAAGGGGACAGAAAACAAAACAAACAAAAAAATATAAGAAGATATGTTTATTGATATTTATGGCCGAAGCGAACGCCAACTAGGCGCGTTGGTGTTCAGTACTCAGTACTCAGTGCTTGCAGTCGCCGCACTTGCAGCTGCAACTAAACCAGCAACAACAAAACGTCAACGACTGTCTGCTGGCAAGCGACAAAAACGTACGTAGAAGCGCAGTTGCAGGTGTCGGCGCCGGAGCAGCAAGCCTGGTTGACGGGGATGGA